>JMSH01000039.1:0-22122 GCA_000712465.1 Huntiella moniliformis
CCCGAAGTGATAAGGGTCAGCCTGGTGTGGGGCAAAGTGGTCCGGACCAAGCTGGTGGGGGCCAAACTGCGGACGGCCGAGATGATGCGGGCCAGCCTGGTGCGGACCTGGCTGGTCAAGGTCAAACTGATCCGGGCCGAACTGTTGAAAACGAGGCTGCTGGGGCCCAAATTGCTGAGGTCCAAACTGATCCGGGTCACGCTGCTCGTGACCAAACTGCGGAGCGCCATAGTTGCGGTAAGGATCAGTCTCGGTCATATCGTTCAAAGTGGGACGATAGTACTCATTGACACCATCTTTAGCTGCAGCGGGCTGCATTTCCTGCTCGGTGATGACCGGCTGGACGGTGTTTGTGTCGCTGACGGCCGGAAAAGCACCATTCTCGGGGGCGCCCTGGGATTGGGTGTTGGTAGTAGTTTCAACTGTCTCGGGGTTTTCAAACACGGAGGAAGCATTCTCATCTATAAGGCTGACCTCCGTGCAAGGGGCAGGGTCAGCTTTGTCGTTACCAACATTTCCATCACTACCCATGGCGGCGGTCGCAATGTCGGCGGTGGCACGGGTGTCTTCTTGCATAGTGATGGCACTTGAATCACCAACAGAATGGTCGCCTTCCGTGCCATTCAATACCATTGTGACATCCGTCAAGTCGGTCTCGTTAGCCATGGTACCGGCCTCGAGCATTTTCTCAGTCTGGGTTGCCTCGAAAGCCATGGTCGATGGCAACGGTGATAAATCTGAGGTTCAATGGCGCGCTGTTAGCGGGACAGTTTGGCTTCAGTGTTTTGATGAATCACTTACCGTGTGGGGATGATGACACGGCTATTTAGAGCATAATGAGCTGTGCTTTGTTGTCACAACGCTGGCCTGTTCAGTAGTGCTGTTGCGAGACTGGCTTTATAGTGTACTAGAGAACTTTGATGGTCTCCAAAGTAAACTAGTTGAGCTTTAATTGAGTGTGGTGTTTGAACTCGATTGATGAAGGATAGGAAACTCGGTTTTTGCAAAGGACGAGAAAGAAATGGAGGAAAACAGAGTGTTTGATCGTATTTGCGGAGGCCCACAAAAAACAAGCCCGAAAAAGGAAACAACACCATGAATTATTTGGACAAAAAATAAATACAGCGGGCAAATAGGTGGCCACTTGACGGTTTAGTAGCTCTAGTCCACTGTAAGGGGGAACTCTACTCTTCTAAAATAGCATTACTCCCAGTAATACAAGTTGCGCCGGCCCCTAGACGTTCACCGACTTACCTACATGAAAGGCCTCATTGGCAAATCCCTTTACGGCAGTCATGTTGAGGCCATTTATCAGCCTCGTCAATGTGGCAGCACAGCTAAGTGGTTACCTGCAAGACACGTCTTTGTCATGAACTTATCAATTGCTTTTTGGTTGGTAGTAGAGACACAGCTTTAGCCTAGTGCCCCCTTTGTGGAAGTAATAGTTTTCTATTCTTTCACATAACATTGACATAAAAACACATGTGTATTAGTTTAGCATCTAGCTAGCATCCATCACTACTGTCCCACCAATCTCGCCAGCGACATTGGCTGTATCACCCGCTATTGGTTTACTCCGTGGTAGAATCCGCGCTTCTACCTGTCTCGCTCGACTCCGGATGCCCTACAGATGAGCTTGATGCATCATCAACGATTGAAAGCTTTCTAAGGCAGACGTCTAATCCCTGAAGCTTAGTATGGTGCTCTTCGCCTGGAATCTTGTTGATAGGAGAGTTCCCCACAGTTGAGGACGACGGCTCCGCATTGGTGATATTGCCGTAGGAGTTATTGTCTTGGTTCTCTGCGATCATATCCTTCTTGTTCGCATCGCGTCCCCAGAGGCCCTTGACGAATAAAGAGTCAGTCATAGACGGGTCGAAACCCGGTACAGCTGTAGACCGTTCAGGTTGATCAGTAGCCTGATTGTTCTGGGCATTAGCCTTTTGGCTACCTTTCGTATCCCAAAGGTGCTTAGCACGTGAAAAATCGGCCGGTTCGTAAAGGGTTGAAGGTAGCGGGACGATGGGGGGTAGTGCCAGGGGTAAACCGCCGTATGTCCAGTTCGACAAGGCAGGCTGGGCGGCAAGTCCAATGCCACCGAGTTGGTGGTTCTGTTCGTTCAAACAGCAGTTAGTCTCCAAACGCCGTGTTACTGTGTCATCGGGTTCTACCAATTGGCATGGCTTTGTGTCTTTACCCACCTCACCAGTCAGGCTGTCAGTTTCGCCATCTTTATCTTGAGCAGGATCAGTCTCCTGTTGGGTGGTAAGGCTGTTAGTTCGGTCGCCCATTGACTGCAATCGTTCATCTTTCGACAGTTCACAATGTATGCTTACCTGGTGACTGCGAACAACGTGCGTCTCGTCGGGGTCAAAGTACGGGTCGGTCTCCTCAAAGTCCTTGAGGGTAGGCTGATACCAAGCCACGCTTCCATAGGTATGAATCTCATTGTTGTTCCCAGCCATTGCGGTGGACTTTTCTTTCGAATATGTCTGACCAGTATTGTTCAAAGACTTCACTTCAGAGGAGGCTGCGCAGAGCGTGTTATCGGGGGTTCCGTCAATCATCTTCTGTGGAAAGAACTCAGACGCCAAAGGTGACAGTATGTGACGGGTATTATCGGTCGAAGGGGCAGTAGAGTTGAGCTGGTTTTGAGTATCTTCGAGATTGTTAGGCGTTGCGACACGTCTGCGTGAACCAAACTGATGGCGGAAAGCTCTGTGACGATAGTTGTAACGGCTACCATTGGGTACTTGTTTACTGAAGCGTCTCAACATGGGAGGCGAGCAGTGGTGATCGAATTGAGTACGTCCAGTAGCCTGATACCCGTTGCTACCATGGAGGATTGCAACTGTGCCTGCTGGGCAAGTCGGGACAGGCAACCAAGGTCTCTTAGTCAGGACGTTGGCATCATTCAAGGGTAGGCTGATCCAGCGCGTGCCGGTTACTCGCTTCTTAGGTGCCATGATAATAATCGTATCTCACAAGTAGTCAACAATAGTAGGCAGATAAGCTTTAAATGAAATGTAGTAAGAGATGTTATGTTGGGGTAATCGGCTGTCTTTGTGGAATGAAAATGAAACTAACCAAATGAATGATGGTGCTGCAGACTCTTAGATATAGAACAACAGAAATGAAGAATTTTTGTTTATAGCCTGGGAGACAGAAATATATTAAAGCGATTTTCATGTTTTGGAGCATGTACATAGAATCTTTGTTCTGACGCATTGAAAGTCCCCCAATTGACCTATGCATCGTCAAGGCTGAATGACAATGGCCCTGTAAAAGACGACCTTCAGAACGAATCAGTCCAATTTTTTCTCTTCGAAACTTTGTTTCACGATTTTAATCACTTCCACAAAAATAACTTTCCAGTATGTATTCGGAAGGCGCGACGTAGCCTCTTTCATGAGTCTGATTCACATGAAAGATTTTGCAACTACGAGAGTTTCGTCATAGAAATCTTCACGACGCACTATAGTGGGGTCCATATGACCCCCTTAGTTGCATAATGGTTTCTACTGTGTATTAATAACATGTCGAACTCAATAAATCTCTACGGCACAACTATCCGCGAAGTGCCGGTGTCGTGCCAGCGGTATGTTGGTCTATTTCCTAATTAGGATATTTACACCAAAGATACCAGGGGCCGATTTAGCGAGCATGCACAAAGGTGCCTGAAGAGGGTTTACATTTCAACCACACCTCTAGAGCCATCAGTCTATACGCTGCTCATCACTTAGACCTGGATTTGCGTCGTCATAAACACGGCTTCTGAGAGAACACTGTTCTCACCAGTGTTGCACCGCCGGGCCCCTGCCCCCACTCGAAAATCACGTGATCGCACGCATGATCATTCAGTAACTTAGTAACCCTATCATGTGTCGGTTTAGTATGTAACCCTAGTGGTGACTGAATAGATGGACTGTCAGAATGTTGGTGGAAAACAGACCATTGTATCATGAACAAAACGCCGCAGGTTATGGGGCTATAAGCTGAAGTTCCATGAGAGTCGTGTATATTACCAACTGCCATGTCGACATCGTTAAAACCTTCACCTTCCAGTCAGTCATGAAAGACTACTAATCTCCTTGTAACTTTCAATCATGGATTGATCTCTGCTTTTGTCTTTGTTTTTGGGTCTTGACACACTTTTTCACACAGCCAACTTAAAGCTGACATTGGTTCGCTGTCATATCTGAATATGAATGTCCACTTTCTCTTTCGGTGCTTAAACAGGAGCTTCTTAACATTCAATTGCGAGGAGCCATCAGCACCTTCCTGACCGACGATTGACAGACGATTTCGCGACCATGTCAACTCTATGGGCCTGCCACCGCTACTCGAACGATCGCCCGCATGCTCATCCCACACCAAACCCGCCGCCGATCAGACGAGGCCACTTCCAGCAGTCTCCTTTGTATACACCAGTGAACCATCATCAGCCCAACCCGGCTTCCTTTCTGTGAACATTGGCCACGGGTTTCAGTTGATGGGAAGAAGATTATGTTTTGCTGATGCGACTAGCTGGTGTACGGATTCCCACACTATCGATGCTCTATTCTCGTCATAGCATCATTGTGCGCCATCCTCACATGCCTGAACTATCGGTGTCGAACCCTCTGACTAACGTCGAAGCGCTGATCGCTTTTGATACCCTAGACCATATACCAGGAACGTTCCACTGAGAAGCTCCGGTCATTTGCCCAACACAATAGCACCACCTGTTAGTCTTTTCTTGACTCCCCAGCAGGGTCTACATCGGGAGTCCTCCAGCTTCATTCGCCGCTCCTTTGTTACAACTTCGTCGCAAATGAGTAAAACAGCCGATGATGAACGTCAACCATCAATGCCAAGACACTGGTTCCCTGATCAACCACTGATGTGTCACATTATCCTCGAGGCTGGGCCCGTTACCCACGGAATAACAGTAGACAGTTGGCCTACTGTTCTACCGCCTCTTGCGGAACTAGAATGGATGGCTTCACAGCTTGAGGAGGTGGGGACAACTTCTGGTTCGCACCACCTTATTGAGGAGCGAAATAATCTAAGAATTGGTCTCACCTAAATCTACTAGCCGCCAAACCTCTCGACAGCATTACTGCTGGTACTGCTAACCATCTTGCAGGGTCATCGGAGGATACAGACATGCCAATCCCGCATGACGCCTATGAGAGTCCCTCAGATTATGATTCTGACAACTAAGCCACCTTGAAGCTTCCCTGTTGTGAGCCTGGCGTCATCCCCTTAAAAGTTTGACCTGCTTCTTCGTCGTGACCGGTTCCAGAAGCTTAAATGAACCCCGGCGTGCCAGCTCAGGCTACAACTTGTAAGACTAGAGCCATTCTATGCAACCCACCAATTGTATTGTGTTATGATCTGGCCTCAGGCTGTGTAGACAATCGTGATATTACTCTTGGACATATTCAATCTGATTGACAACTGGCGGACGATCGAGCTTGACTTCAGAGACGAATAGATCCACCTCCAAGCTAACTATTTACTTCTTTTGTAGACCGATAGACCAAACCAGGTCTTTAATGACGTTACAATATTTCGGACATTTGGTCGATCATTCTCAAGAGTGGTAGAAACAGCTGACAGCCACAACCGATTTTGGCGGTTAGGCAATGGAGAAGCTGGATCATCGGTCCCTTGGTGCGGTTGGCAGTCTGTTTAAATGACAAGTTTCTTTGCCCAAGGCATCTACTGGCTATCGACCATGAGTTCAGGCAAAGGAAACTGTGGTCGTGGTTAATCTGCCTTGGAGATATTGTCTCGTTCTGTTTGTTTGTGGTTCTGCTTTTTCTGTGCTCTGACAAAAGGTCAAGCCAATTGAGATACTCTCATTCTCGTTCTTTTTGTTTATGCTAGTTAGAGAAAGAAGTGTTTGTTTTTTTGTTTTACATCATTCTGTCCCTTCAAGATTCTAAGCTGTGTACTTGTTACATGTATCAGACTTTTGTTTAACACTTGATGCATGTGAAGCTACCTTGACCAATCATGCTCACATCATCTACCCCTCATGGCCTGTCAGTTTTTGGTAAGATATGATTTATCAACACAACAGCAATCGGTGTACATTCGTCACACGGACAAGGACAAGAGGCCTCGAGTTTATCAAAGTCGCATAAATGCACGGTATGAAAACATTCAAGCGATTCCCCCATCCTAAAACGTTTCATTGACCCCGACTAACTTCCAACAAACAGTTGCATACAACCATTTATAAGACAAAGAATCCCCCCTTCACTTCTCCTTCACTCTTTTTTCACTCCTCCTCATTCTCCTTCTCCTTCTCCTCATCACGCAGGCGTTGTTTCTTCTGCTTTTCCATCAACTGACTCCGAAGACGAGCGGCCCTTCGCTCGTGGCGGTCACGCGCAATCCACTCCAAATCCGAACGCTTAACACAACGGGTGTTGAACCCCAGGAATATCCCGACGATACAGATAGACATCAGGGAAAAGGCAATGGCGCAGAGGATGATAGCCATCTTGGCAGGCGGGTGTTCGGGATGTTTGACAATCGAAGGGGTGTCTATGGTTATGGTTGGTCAGTGACTTGTATTGATGATAGGATGTCTCTTGTTGTGACGTACTGTCGGTGGGGGGTGGGCTATTTTGATCAAGATCGAAGCGGGCGAATTGCATGGTGGCATTGCCGCAACTCTGAGCAAGGTTCTCCAACGCCTGTGTCACATTGCTGAAGAAGTCAACGTTTAAAGCGGCCGAATTCATCGTACCGGGTTCCTAGGGCTGATGTTGGTTGACAACACTGTTGTTGAAAGTGGTGTTGTTGGAAACAGTGCCGTTGAAACCAGCAGTGTTATTCAAGGCAGTGGCAAACCCACTGCAGAAGCTCTGAAAAATGTTAGTTAGCGCACCACAACATAGAGAACTCGAGTTCAGAATACCTCGATCAGGGCAGTACCAGCGAGGTTGGAAGTGACGGAATTCTGAAAGGAGGACATCGTGGGTTGAAGTTTGGAAGGTGGCAAGGTATGTGGTTTTAACAGAAAGACACGATCTATTTCTTAGGCCTAAAAGAGCGGGCAGGCGCCTTTTTATGGTTTTTGGGTGAAGTTATAGCTTTTTTAGTACATCATGTTCGGTTTCTCGAATTCTCGACTTTTGTCGATTCTGGTGATGAACTAATGCTAACTCGACGGATGTCTCATTATAGTAGAGGCAATGGTCAGTTTTCCACTTATTGGCGTACTGGCTCGGCCCAAAATAGCTATTTTCTAAACCCGATATCAAACATTTTTTTGGGCTCTTTCTCAAAAGACATGATGGTTTCTTTCGGGAACACCTAGTCCGTTCTTGGTTCAGTGGGTATATTTACATTGCCTCGGGACCATTCTCCAACCATAGTCTTCAAACTAGTGGTCAGCTTCCAGTTCCACATGGCCAGTTGTCTTGGGGCCATTTTGGGCGGTGTTTTCTATATTTCATACCCCATGATGTCATTGTAGCGCTCACCAGTGCAAGCCAGCACCCCGTATTCCCGGCGATCCGGGGCACCCCCGCATCACCGCAACGCCGCCACTGGAAGGTATGTCGCACCAGCGACGGACATATATTCATCAAGCAATCTCAACCACTACCAATACTCTTCATTATATCCTCACACAAATCATCCCACACAATCCACAACAACTCTCCAGCTCCGTAAATGACGTCGCTCCAGTAAGTCCCACTTTTTTTGTATCACGACAACCCTATTCAACCCTATTTATTTCTCCGCTGCCGTGACACCAGCGATCCCCGTTCGCCGGAGGGCCTGTGCACTGGGCAACATCCTTGTCGAACTCCATTTCCAACCTCAGCGTTCCAAACGCAACGTATTTTGCGGTGTAAATCGGCCTTGCGAGATTTCAATATAAAGTTGCGTATAGACTGCGTGATGGCTTCAGATCACCGGTAATGCTCCGGATCCCCAGCCCGAAAGTGCCCCGTTCTCGTTCAACCTCGTTCTAAAGCCAAAACGCAACGTAACGCTGTATACGCTCCACTCTTGTTCTCGTCTTTGCAGACACCTTGATGGCCAACCTTGATGGCCGACGCCTCACAAGACGCACGTGTGGCTTTTTCTCTCAAATTTTCAGTATCTGGCACGCCGCCACTTTTTTGATCATGCGTTCGTTCCTTCCCCCTCTTTTTTTTCCATTTTCCTTGACACCGGTTGAGTTTACATCCCGCCCAAGTGAGTGCCACTTTCGGGGAAACGCTATTCCTGCTGACACTTTGTTCTGTCAATGTTCTTTTCACATGCGAACACCCTTCTTTATGCCCCTTGATCATGCACATGTATCGTCCAGTCATCATCGTTACTATGGTCATCGATACTTCACGCATGACTTGTCTGTGTCTCACCACAAATTCATGATAACCTGGTTACCCGGCTTTGTTTTGGTTCTCATTACGTTATACATAAGTTATAGCCCCCACGACCTCGGTCTTTTAGCCTCCAAAGTCGCTCCACTACACACCATCACGAGCCATCATTGAACCCCGTCCATCATCGCCCCGGCCGTAAACGAGACAAACGTTCCCAACAAAGGTGCCTCCTGGTCAGTTCTCCTCAGCCATTGCGCCCGGCTACTCGAGTGACCCACAACGAAGACATGCGTTTGGCGTGAATCCCACGTTTAGCAAGGCTTTGTAATTGCCTCAATTTCCTGCGGTGCAAGTTTTATCCGGTGAGGATGTGGCGTTATAAGGTGTGGTGTTATGGGAAGTACATACATACGTACATGCATGCACAGATAGGAAGGAACACTGTTGTGTACGCCGAGACGGCGCCGCCGTTCGTGAGAGTTTGTGGTAGCGGAAAATGTAGCTTCTCTGTTGTGGATAGATCCGACTTGTGTTCGTGTCCATGCTGTCCTTCCCACCATCTCCCAAGCCGAGGAACCACGACATTCACTATGTGTATGCACAATTGACAGTATCGCCTCGCCTTGTATACTTGTGAAAGAAACAATGTAGAGTCCCACTCTCTCCCTTGTCTCCTTTGAGATCCACAAACTCGACTCCTGCCCCACCCACCGCATCCCACGCTGCGTCACACGCCACCCGACGTATGCAACGGTGTTCACGACGCAGTGGCCAGGTGCCGCTAATGGCGCGATATCAGCGATGTGACCACAACGCACCGGGCGTTCCATAGCGGGGCTCGTTGAAGCGGGTCTTCTTGAGGTGAGGCTTCTCAATATCAGTCTCCCTCGTAACGTGATTTTGGAATATAAAAGGGAGACATATCCTCCCACTAGAGAGTGTCTTTTCGTTCTCTTCTCTTCATCACAACATCTTCTTTTCACTTCACCTTTACAAACTACTTTCCAACCCAATCTTCAAAATGGCTGCTCCTTGGTATGTCTACATTGTCCATTGTCTTCTTTGTCTTTGACATGTCAAACTAACTAACAATAATAGCTCTTGCACCTGCTGCTCCGCCGCTGGCTCCTGCGGCTCTTGCTCCACCTGCAAGGACTGCTAAATTCCCCGTTTGCGTCCTTGACTGCGTTTTCCTCTGAGGAACGTTTGGATTTCCATCTCATTGTTAATACCCAAATCCAATACACTATATCATTTTAACCCATAAACTTTGAATTGCTTTGTCTTGTATCATCCAAAGTGAATGTCTTGTCCAGTGATGTCTATACTTGTCCTCCATAGTCACGTGTCTCTCACCCCTAACCCTACAAGTGACCTGTCATCGATGTTGACCTGATGACATATCGTTTAGCGAATCTAATGGCCACTGCACATCAATGTCATGTTGTTCTGTACCCAAATTTAAACAATGACATATCGATGACTATCTGTCGCCTCAAAAGCAGGCCAAATACTAAAGGACGATGACATATCAAACGTAACTTTACAAGCTTCATCCCATGCTCAAAACGCCAACTCAAACTAACATAAAAGCCGCCCACATCTTCCCCACAAAACGCATGTTTAACCATCCTCTAGACCAGACCACACCGCGATTCATACAATTCACCACAACAAACGCACCAAAATGACGACCTGTACTTGGTAATCTTTCTCTGATCCTCACCATCACAGTTCACAATGACCCTAACCCTGGCTATATATAGTTCCTGCACGTGCTGCGCAACCGAGCAGCAGACTTGCACCACATCATGCTGCACCGGCTGCACTAAGCAACACCCAGTTGAAAGCCAAACCACTACTACCGAGGGTAAGACTTGTGAATGCAAGTGTTGCCCGGAGGGTAAGTGCGACGACTGCACGGAGAAGTGCTGCAAGTCTTGCCCTGTAAGTTATTTGAAGCCTTGTTAATACATCGCACAACATAATATGTGGTGGCTAACATTGTCCTTCATTCTAGGCCAGCAAGTAAATGCGCGAAATGCATAAGTCCATAGAGCCATAGAGCCATAGAGCTTCGGCCTGAATAGTAATCAGTATTGCTAAGAATTACCGTTGTATTAATGCTGTGTTATGTGACGCAACTGTCGACTTTCGAAGCCTAACGTCTGGGCTCTAACGCCCAAGTGCGTCCCGTTTTGATTAATGCAAAACGACCAGGCGTAAGTTGATCCTCGAGCCGCAATTTTAAAGGAAGCTTGGCAACACAACGTTTTCAAAGATGCCCAACGCCCGACGCCCCGTCAAATATGAGTATATTCCTACAATCCTTCAGTAAAAACGCATCTTACATAGACCTACGTCATATTCCTAAAACTGCGTAAAGCAGATAAACATTATTCCATGTCAAAGCGCAGCGGCAAGAGCTTCCAAGTTTGGTTGACGACCCACACAAACTTTGAACGAATTGAACTTGATACGATGAAATTGATTTGTCTATTGTTGTACCTTCTCAATTGGTGGATTCCTATTGAGGCTGTATTATTATTTTTGTGGAATTATATTACAACCAAACAAGAGTAGGTTGAATCAATTTCCCGTGCTGGTATTCCATCCAGTAGTGTGGATTCTGTCTGACAAGACGTCCCGAGGTTCTAAGTGCGTATATGCGGCGTCGCTATTGGCTGTTACGACCGTTGAAGCCGATATGGAGTCTCGTCTTTATTCTTCCCTCCAAATGCCATACTGGTGTCGATGAACAGGTATCTCTGACCTAAGGCAACATCATTGGCTTGACATATCTTGATTGCCCTGGTCAGCAAAAGATGGCTTGTCTCATGGTTCATTCGGCTCTATCCCTAGACTTTGTTACACCCTCACCCAAATGAATGGACCGAAACGCAGCCCAATGTCTCACGGAAGATAGATTGTTCCAGGCTTCATTAATTGGTGTTACACGGCGAACATACATTTTGATTCCAGCCCGATAAGATGCACCTAATCGCCTTTTCTCTGTCAAGCTTATTAGTAACAAGAACGCTCACCCGATTCGTTCGTCTAAAAACGCTGTGTTACATCCATGATCTGTCATTTCAAGCGTGTATGCGTCTATCAAAATCACCCCACAAATTTGCATGTTCCCATGGTGGTGTACCACATCTCCAGCCGCGATAAGTCTCCGTTATCCAATCAAAGAGTCGCGTTCAGCGCCACAGTACGCTGGAAAAAAACTCTACCGCAGTGTATCGGGTGGAAAACGTCATACATAGATTCGGCTTGAGTCTAATTGAAAGAAATGACTCAGGAACCAACTTTTGCGTCACGCCTGTATCATACTTCTCCAGAGACGCTCTGGAATTGGACAGAGTATAGGTGACGATTGCTCAAGCACCGCTACTTGGACTTTCACTGAACCATATCATGTAGTTATAGCTGGTGATGTCTACATCAGTTACAGAGTGAGCAGTCGTCGTCGGACACATGGACAATCAGATGATCAACACTGTAACATCCCCACGGATCCCGCTCCTTTAAAGAACTTTTGGTTCAGCTACAACCAATAGATTTGACCATCCCGCGGTATCATTTCGTAAACTGCTGGCGTCTGGCATTTCCGTACCGTGGTTTACCACGCATATGACGTCGAAGATGCATATATCTCCGACGTCAAATCAACGTCACCATTACTTTCTCGGCAACCTACTCATTCACAGCTATATAAATCAACAACTCCGCTCCACCAAAACGCATCTCGGCTGTTCTACGAACCATTTCCCACCACAAATACCAATCCAGATTACTACCAAGACACTCATCATGGGAGAGTTTGAGGAGCAACAGCCTATTAAACGGGAGGCTGAAGAACAAACCACGACATTAAACCAAGAAGAGTCAGGACGTTACAGGAACCCCTGTGGCTGGTAAGTTACACTTCCTACTATTTGTATATGAGGCTGTGTATTAAACACTTCCCTGTTTTAGCATTTGTATGTGTTGTAGCCCAATGGAGGAGGGTACGGGAACCTGGATACACACCCGGTGCTGTGATGAGTGTAGTAGATGAGTGGTGGATGGCTTCATAGGTGTGTTTGATTCAGTACGGGAGAGAGTTGGCTGTAAAGGAAGTTCACGACCAGAGTGGTACACTTTGAGTGGTAAGATGTGTACAGTGATAAGGGGACATCAAGCGCATACACACCACAATAGACATATTTACCTGTTGCGTTCCTGGCGTTATGAAATGTCTAATACAGCCCTACCGCCTGTATCTACATACGGGCTAATAACCCAACCACGACTACATAAGTGTAATGCTAATATCTGACAACCTCTCTCTTCCATAAAAATGACAAACCCAACACGGGCACTCTAAAAGACCTAGAGTCACGCAAACCCACCCATCAATCTACCACAACGCAGCCAACATAAAAAGGTACATCCCACCCACTCCCACCAAAAAGAAACAGCTGCTCACTACCAGGGTCGAACTGGCGACCTTCGCATTACTTAACATTCGGATGGAATATTAGTACGACGCTCTAACCAACTGAGCTAAGCGAGCTGTGATTGTTGGAAGGTACTCTGCACATAGACTTCAAAAATGAACTTTCAAAATCAGCCCGAAAAAAAATTCATTGCTCCGTAACCCGTACCCATTTTCCCCGGTGCTGCGGCCCAGGAACCCCGGGCCCGACCAATGCTTGATCCGGTGCACGGACGCACGGGAAGTTAAATGTGGTCACGTGATCGGAGATTTAACGGGGTGCTCCACAAAAGTGGAAGAAAACGGCAAGAATCTTCATGAAGTCAGAAAAAAACATAGATAATTAACCAAAAAAATGCAAAAACATGAATTCATATCTATATACCGGTCCGATGCTACAACGATGCACTTCATCTCTTTAATCAAAAACATCCGTCGCAAACCGGTCATTCCGCATACCCGCAAACTTGGCTCTGGCCTCCTCCTCTGTGATCTCTGCACCCTTTTGCTTGGCACTTTCCTGCAACAATTGGATACCGACTTCTTCAACCTCCTTACCCATTTTTCCACTACCGCATACAAAGCCCTTGGCACCTTGTCTCCAAACAGCAAGAAGTTCTTCCCGCTCAGCCCAAATACGGTGTTGGACATATTTATGACCGGCGCTCTTCTTAACATCCCGTGAGTATGTCTTCCGCATGATAACTGCCCCGAGTTTCTCCCATTCAGCAAATTCCTCGGCGTAGCAGTCATCATAAGAAGGTGACCGACAACCGAAGTAGAGGACGGCAGGGGCAAGTTTCCGGCCAGCGGTGATTTGGACGGCGCGTTCTTGGATGAAGCCGCGGAAGGGGGCAATACCGGAACCGGCGGAGATGCACACGATGGGGGTCTTTTCGGGGTCGGCGGGGAGGTGGAAGGGGTCGGCTGAGGGCTTCACGGCGACGTGGAGACGGTCACCAGCTGTGAGACCGGAGAGGTAGCTGGTGGCGGTACCGATGTAGCGACCGTGGCCGGACAGAGAGGGCTGGTCGAGGATGGAGTAGGTCAGGGTGACGTGGTTGGCCTTCCACAAGGGTGACGAGGAGATGGAGTAGAGACGGACACGCATAGGGGGAAGCATGGAAAGGAAGGATCCGAAGGGGAGCTTAATAGAGGGGTAGTCCTCAAGGAGGTCAAGCAGAGAAACTCGCTTCTGTGTGATGCTCACGGGGTAGGCCTCCTCGGTAGCCATGGCGGTGAGAGCCTCACGATCCTGGGTTGACTCGGAAGCAGCCGACAAGGCAAGAACATTACGCTTGGTAGCAGGCTGTGACAACTCGACGTAGGAACTGAGGATGGTCTGAATGGGCAACTCCTTACCAATGGGCAAGTGGGTCTGGGCTTCACCGGTGATGGTGATGTAGGCATCAGCGTTGAGACCGAATTGGCGGATTACCCGGCCGATGATCTCGGAGGGGTTGTGAGGGAGAACAGCAAGGTAGTCACCAGCACGGTAGGTGATACCCTCGGGCATCTGGATCTCGATGTGCTTCTTGGGGGAGTCGCCACCGGCAATATCCTTGTTCTCAATCACCACACACTCCTTCACCTCAGAGTAGAGGTTCTCCGTACGAGGGTGAGAAATGGTGACATCCAATCCTGAGTCGACAATAGCCTCCTCAGCACCGTACTTTTCAACCAGGGCAGGCCACAAGACCTTGTCCTCCCACATCTCAAAGTCGCTGAACATATCTCTGTCAGCAGCATCAGTGGTACCCATCTCAACAAGACGCTGGCCACCAAGTCTCTCCAAAGTGTCATTAACAAGCTTAGGGATCTTGTGGAAGGTATTCGCCCAGTCACGGTGACCACAGGCATAAACGGCGTAATTAACACCCTCAGCTTCCTTCCCCTTGCATGCCTCTAACCACGCAACGAAGCTAGCGGCATTATCAGTCGGCTGTCCTTCATACGAGGCAGTGATGATGACAACAGGGTGGTTTGTAGGAAGCTTCTCCTTAGCCGCATCCAACACATCAACGCACTTAGCACGGAAGCCATGGGTGGCAGCGTCGGCTGCGAGACGGTGAGCCATAGACTCGCAAGTACCACTGTTGGAACCGTAGAAGATACTCAAAGGGAGACCCTTGGGGTTTTCGGGGACAACAGGCCGGGCAATACGCTGGGTAGCTACGGAACGACCACCGTTTAACCGGCGGTCAAGTTCAGTGGCGTTCATGCCATGGCGAAGAATAGCGCGAATCTGGAAGTTATCGGGCTTGGTGGTTAATGTGTGCTTAAGCTGCAGCGAGTAACTGGGATCGGCGGAGACCAGGTTGAAGTTCTGGAGAACCATGGCCAAGGCCAACTGGACTTCCTGCCAAGCGAAAGGACGACCAATACAGGCACGCATACCGTTACCAAAAGGCTTCCAGCAGGCGGGGTACTTCTTCATGCGGGCATCAAACTCGGCGTCAAACATGCGCTCCGGGCGGAAAGCAAGCGGGTCAGGAGCGTACACAACAGGGTCAAGATGAATAGGTTTGGAAATGACACTGACGACCTCATCAGGCTTAACGCGGTACTTTCCACCGAGAAGAGTCTCCTCCTTAGGTTCAAGAGGGAAACCGGGAATAGGAGCATCAAGACGAAGAGTCTCACGCATAACAGCAGTAATGTAGGGAAGCTTAGAAAGGTGGTCAACAGTGATGGGTTCCCGGCCAACGACCTCATCAACCTCAGCTTGGGCCTTCTGAAGAGTCTCGGGATTCTTGAGCATTTCGTAGACAGCGAATGACAAAAGACCAGAGGTGGTTTCGTGGCCGGCAATAAGGAAGGTAATCAAGTTGTCAACGATACTGTCATCGTCCATTTTCTCGCCGGTCTTGGGATCAATACCCTCTAACATGGCAGTGAGAAGGTCCTTGCGGTCTGTTGGGTTCTCACGACGGTAGTTGAGAACTTCAAGGGCAGTCTTGCGCATGACTTCAATGTCCTCCCAGTATTTCTTCTCTTCGGCCTGCTTGAACATGGCGACGACGGAAGGGCGAGTATGGCGGTTCGAAGACTCAGCGAGGAAGTCACCCATAGCGTTGATGAACGGGTGCATCACATCACTGTAATATGAGTTAAACCGGAAGTCCATAGAACACAAAGCCAATGTATCCAAGGTAAGGCGGGTAAAGTCATCAGTAACATTGATAACAGAGGTAGGACCATTCCGGGCCCATTTAAGAGCCAACTGAGTAGCGACATCATGCATCTCATCGAACATTCCACGCATGGAAACCGGGCCGAACGCAGGGATCAGAATCCGGTGAGCAATAGCCCAACGACGTTCGCCGAAACGAGCGGTGAAAAGACCATCACCGACACCGTTGCGGACTTGGTTGAGAGGGCCATTGACGGACTTGTGGAAACGGCTTTCATCGCAGCATTCATTGGCAAGTTCACGGCCAGAAACGATGACACGGGATTTGTTACCGATAGTGAAGCGGTAGATGGGGCCTAGGTAATACGTTAGTACATGGGATATCTATGTTTTGTGGGTGAACTAACCGTAAATTTCACACATGCGGAGGACATTTTCTATCGGAGCACCGTTGGCCAATTCGGGCAAATTGGCAATCAATGGGTACGGGGCAGGTCCGGGGATAGGAACCTCGACGACTCCATCTCCGGCATCTTTCTCCACGGTAGATGCAGCTCCCGGCAAAGCTGCCGAGAGTAATGAAGTTAACGACTCCACGGTGGGCAAACGTATGTGAATATGATATAAAGTAGTTAAAGCAAGAGATATCTTGCCACGCAGGAATGAGGCTCTACTAGAACAAGGAAAACGAAGTGGAACCGGGAAAATATGTCCAGACTAATCAAACAACAAAGATGACCAAGTCCAATCTATAAGAACGATACAAAAAGAAGCACTATATAAACTGCTCCCTTCAAAGGAATCCACAACGGGCTTCTTCCGGCCCTTTATATTCCTCAGGAATTCTCGCAGTTTCCTCGTCTCGTCACTCAGCCAGCCACGCTAAAAGCGGTCGTTCCCAAATCGGTCGCATTTCCTTCCCGTCAGCACTGGCGTGAAACACCAGGAACCGTCAAAAATCCACCCTACAACTACCATGGATGGAGAGCAAAAAAGGTAGTCACGGTTCAAAGCCGCAAAATGCATTGCCTATAGAGGAGGTCCAAGCCGTTCCGGCATATCCTTTTTCAAGCGCCTTGTTTGTCTATCCTCCCCTCTTCCATACATGTCCGCCAGATCGCCCTCTTGTGGCTCTCAATACTCGTATGATTGAAGACAGAAAATCACATTGTATGGAATTCCGCTCTTCAACAATACCGTCAATTCCCGAAATATAGTCCCTGACTAGCCTATTCGGTCGCTATATTCCAGAAACCCTTGTTAGAGGGTTACTCCGTCAGACCAAGCAGGCCAAGTTGCCTCGCCCACAGCGCGGAGCATATGTCCTGATTTGGCAAGTCGGCCTATCATGCGTTGTGCTTTTTGGTTTGGACCCTTCGGAGCCGCATGCACCGTGGCGATTTATAGGGGATGTATTGATTTAATCGACAACATAAAACTTTTCGATCTACTATATGTGGGTGGTTTGGATTGGCTAGCCAGTAAGACTTGATGTATATGTATGTATCGATCAAGACTTGTTGGTGACACGGGCTAGATATCCTGATTCCGTATGTGTTTGTCTACGTTAGTGGACCACTGGAATCCATGTCAACAATTCGGCAGTATATCCATTATGGTGTGTAGTTCAATCGGCATTCTAAGAAGACATATACGAAGTTGGCGTCTTCCATGACATCTCTTTCCCTTGTACACATGCAAAAAAAACAAGTTACATACCAAAATTTCCGAAACATACCCACCTCAAAGGCATGCCTCTATCTTGGCAAGAACTGCCAAAGCTGCAATCACACCCACCATTACCACCCTACAAATATCTCCGTCCGTAGGTCCACAACCTCCCAGCGGAAACCGAAATCCGACTCCGCATGAACTAACAAGTCCTCCGAACCCACACGGCCCCACTACTATTGTTCTACAAACCATTTGTCATCCCAACATTCCGCTTCACCACAGCCCCGCCGCCGTACGACGATTCTCAAAACCCACCATCTACATACAAGACGGGATTCGCTTCAGCCTGTCTATCCATCGGGCTACCTCTATACATTCATTACCCAGCTACAAACAAACATAATCCGTTCTCAACAATTCACGCGAACTGTTCGCCCCGCTTTGGAAATAGACACATCTCCGATGCCTTGTTAATACTGACCTCGGCAGTCGTCCACGTTCAGGCCAACCTGCAGCTGTGCCGCAAGACCGCCGGCTGCTTTTCCCCATGAAGGTTGTGCACCGTGATAGGGGTTTTAGGGTTTTGATTATTCGTTACATGCTTATGAACTCGACGTTGATAAATACTTTGATGTGATAATGTGACGAAGATTACGTATGTACATGCATACAAGGAAACACCAAAATAAAGTGCTTACTCCTAAGCACTTTAGAGCTTTGCAGTTCGCCATCGATCTAAAAGGCATACATACATAATACGCCATTGTATGATTCACGTCCAAATGCGCCAACATGCATGAATTCCTGCATTACATGTTGTGTTTTTGATCGGGAAAAGACCACCTCAAACCGACAGTCTCAATTCGGAAATCCACCGACACTGTAACTTAAGCTTGTCTCTTATATATCGGACCAAAGCACACATTCGGTAAAGTCCCGCGAACGTCACATTGTTCATACTGTACCACAGTACAACACCAGCCCTCAGCATTGATTCCATTCAGCAAAAGAGCCTCAAGCTGCCATTCACAAAAGGCATGCACATGGACAAAGAAAGACACGCCCGCCACATAAAAAAAATAACATAATCGATAAAAACAACTAAAAAACGCCAGTCCCATGATAATGAGTGAGAATACATGATTGTGAGTATCCCCTCAGAAAAGACGCCACATACAACAACTAAAACCATACAAGCAAGAAACCATGAAACCAGGACCATCTCATCTTGCAGGTCCTTCTAACGAATAACAAACTAGGGTGACAACAGGACTGCGGCATATGCTTCTCCAGCCTGTTGTCTCGGGGTATTTCTTCTTTTTTTTCTCTTCTGAAAAGAGGCCGTTTTCTTTTGGCGAGGGGAAAGGAAAGGGAGATGACCAAGCAAAATTGATTGCTTAAGCAGAGACCTCAACCTTCTTAGCAGGGGGAGCGTCAGCGCTGGAGTCGTCATCACGACCGCGCTTGTTGTTGACGGGCTCGCCGTTGGCGTTGGTAGCCTGGATGCCAGGGCGCTTGACACTGTAATCATGTTAGTATACTGACATATATGTATCACCATCATTTGTGAATTCACTTACTCGTTGGTGTTGTGACCCTTGCCAGAGTCACGAGACTCCCTCTTGTTGTCGCGGTCACGACCACCACGGTTGCCACCACGGCCACCGCGGCCGCCACGACCACCACGACCACCACGGAAACCAGACTTGCGGTCGTGCTCCCGACGGTTCTTCCAGTCGTTGTTGTCGCCCTTGAAAGAGCCCTTGTAGCCACCACGGCGGGGCTTGTCGTCACCCGCACCCTCGAAGAAAGGCTTGGCACTGTTGCCGGGCTTCATCTGGCCGGTCCGGATGAGCTCATTCTTCTCCTCAACGTAGTCCTTCTTGGACATGATCTTGAGGTCAGTACCCTTGTACTGGGGCTTCTTCTCAACGAAGCTCTTGGCAATCTCCTCAGTGGCGAACTCAACAAAGACGGAGCCCTTGAAGTCACGCTGAGGAGTACGACGGAGAGTAACACCGTTAACGGCACCGAACTGAGCGAAGAAGTCCTCAATCTCGAACTGAGAGTTGGGGTGTTCCTCACCGAAGCCCTTGGCGTAGACGGTGGAGGCGGTAGCGGCAATGCGACGGGCAGGGTCGGGCTTGTAGGCAGTCTTGCGGCGGATCACCTCCTCGCCCTCAGCGCCCTCAATGTCGAGGGTCTTGCTCTCCTTAATGGCAGCGACAACAGCGGTGTAAGGCTGGAAGCGGCGCATGCGCTTGAAGGTGTGGAGGGTCTTGAGAGAGAAAGGCTTGTTCTCAGGGCCGGCAGTGGTCTCCCAAAGGAACTTGTCGCGGGGGAGGTTGAAGTCACCGAAGTAGTACTCAACCTAAAATCAAACAAGGATTAGTCAATAAGGTCTACACTAGCAGAGTAGGGATGAAAACAAACCTGGCGACGGATCTCATCAGCGTTGTCAGTCTCGGGAAGAACCGAGGGGTCGAACTTGCTGTTGTTGACAGCAACGGTCTTAGCCGGCTCAGTGGCAGTCTCAGTGGCAGTCTCGGTGGCAGTCTCGGTGACGGCCTCGGCAGCGGGAGCCTCGACGGCAACAGCCTCGGTGGGCTTCTCAACAACCTCGGGGGCGGGAGCGGCAACAGTTTCGTCAGACATGATGCAGAATCTAGATGCGACGAAATTGTTAGATGGACGGTACTATTTAGACAAAGATGCGACGATGACCCGGTAAGATGGATCTGATTGAACAAGGCTGAGAAAGCAGGACTCCTACGTTTCCGTCTATCAAGCGCAAACTATAGAAAACGGCTTGGATAATGTAATCTTCTGTTCAAACGGCTTTGCGACAAAGAAAGATGGCGGGGTAATATACACGAAGACGCAGCCGGAGGGGGGTTGCAACAAACAGGAGGCGACTCACATGAAGGATTTGTTGTGTAAAATGAGGGGAAAGGTTCAAGATAAAAATTCCCACGCTAGAAAATTAAAGAAGGCTGAGAGGAAACTTGTAAAGGACGTAGTGTGATAGGCAAGTGCTGACGGCGATTTTCCACTTTCGGTACTGCACCACAGCAAAAAAGTTGGGAAGCTTGCTTAGCGCGCAAGAAGCGATTCTGCCGCATGCAAAAAATGACCAAAAATTTTAGCTGCACTTGCGCTCTCACCGCTTTCCTCCAAAACGGACTGGCAGGTGGCAACTGGGGAACGACCGTGTTTCTGGCGGCCCTTGTGGGTTTGTTATAGGGTTATTTAGGGTTATTGTCTCGGTGGAAAATATTTTGAGGGTGGATGACGGTAGAGCCCGTAGGATACCGGGGGGTCTAACCGCCGTTGCCGTTTCCGACGATTGACGACGACAACGAACAGATAAGACCGGTCTGTACTTTTTGGTCTGCCCGATTAGCCACTCGACAGTTGGCATTTTCCTGTGACGGACTGACGTCCATACCCTCCGTCTAGACAATACATCCGAAGAGCCGCCGGCCCGCGTGCTTGACAACGACAAGATGAGATCGGCTGTTAAGCGTTATATTCTCTCGAAGCCGGTACGGACATCCCATGACAAACTATTTGGCGAGGCATTGGTTTTTGGTGACAGAGTACAAGCTCTATAGCTCCAGATAGCAAACGGCCCGCACACAGCAAACCTTGCCTGAAACCGATTCTAACAACCCACCCATCTACAGAAACTTCGCCAATCCTGGAACAAATTCAACCTGTACAACCTCTCCAAGTACAGCGCTAGCATCCCCCGCAGCAACCGGACCTTCTTCCAGCAAAAATGGCAAGCCAAACAAGCCCTCCGTGCCTACCACGGTGAACACATTGGTGAAAAGCGGTGGACCCGTCTCTTCTCCCGCCGTCTCACGGGTGCCGTGGAGATGCCCCCTCAGTACCTTGCCGCCTACGATGGTTCCGAACAAGCCACTGGTCGTGGATCCGGTCGCGAAGTTAACCCAAACGATTTAACCGCCAAACCGGCTGTTACTGCGGCGGACTTCTCGCACATTGAGCAGGTCCGGTTGGCGAAGGAGAGAGAGGAGGAGAGTATGGCGAAGAATAACCGGTTAAGATGGCCCAGTCCATTTTTGAGGGGTCGCCTTACAAGAGATAGACCGGGTGACTTGCTTAGCAAGCCTATTTCGAAGATGACCCCGTACATGCACATGACTTTTGCTCCTATGGAGCGGAGACTGGATATTGCCATGTTCCGGGCTATGTTCGCCAGTAGTCCCCGTCAAGCTCGCCAGTTCTGCATCCACGGTGGTGTCACAGTCAACGGCAAGAAGGTACGTTACGCATTTACAACAGCATGAAGACATGTAGCTAACCAGACTTAGATGCGCTACGGTGCCTACCTTCTGAACCCCGGTGACATGTTCCAAGTCGACCCCGACAAGGTCATGTACGCCACCGGTCGTCCCAAGACCATCGACAACCTCGTCCGTGACCCCAAGCGCAAGAAGAAGGATGAAGAGGAAGAATCCGAG
>JMSH01000039.1:22197-80276 GCA_000712465.1 Huntiella moniliformis
CGGCCGAAGCCGAAGCCACCACCACCTCTGTCCCCAAGCCCAAAATGAGCTCCACCCGCAGCTTCATGATCATCCGTCGCCTCCTCGAATCCGCCAATGTCCTGCAAACGCAACCCGACCTCCTCCCCAAGGACAAGCAACAACTCCGCGCCTTCCTCGCCGCCGCCCGTCGCGCCATCCGCCACACGGCCACCAGCGAAACCTCCGAGTCCGACCTCATCAACGAACTTTCCTCCTTGATCGGTCGTTTCAAGATCACCGACAACGAGATCGTCAAAATCCCCACCAACGTTCGTCCTTCAACCGCCAGATACGAAGTCCCCACACAATTCTCCCCCTTCGACAGTCTCCAACCCGCTGCCCGTAAGCGCGCGGAGATTCTCGCTGAAGAGAACAAGCTCTCCTTCTCGGAACAAAGGGCTCTCGCCAAGATGATTGAATCCGCCGAGTCCAACCCTTACGATCCCTCGAAGCCCTACCGCACACCTTGGGAGCCTCGCCGGTTCCTGGCCCCATTCACTTTCATCCCGCGGTACCTGGAGGTGAACCAGAACATCTGCTCAGCCATTTATGTTCGTCACCCTGTGGCCCGTAAGGGTATGACTGAGGTTCCTACACCATTCCCCTATGAGTTCTCCCAGCTGGCGTTCAACTGGTATCTGCGCCGGAGTTAAAGAGATTATTTGGTGTATTTCTTTTGTATTTTCGTTGTCTCCGCCTTCAGTCGGTCTGACTCTGTCAGGAGACCCCCCGACTATCATGTATTCATAGTTCCTCCTCCTGTGCTCTAAGAATTGCCACTTGTCCACAGGGGCCTGTACCAATCTTGTCGTTAGAGTTCCTTGTACAATTAACTTTTGCTCTTTGTCTTGTCCCACGTTTTGTCCCACCTGACTAAAGTGCGTATGTATGTTACATGTAATTGAATCACGTGATTATATAAAGGTATAACGCAAACATTCAAAGTCTATATCTATACTACCCAAAGTCTCAAAATAAAAACAGTGAATGTACCATTCCAACCCACCAAAACGACAAAAGCAAAAAACAAGTCCACGAGCAACCAAATCGACGAGCCCGGCAACGGCGTTTTCTTCCCCCGTTGCTCGATCAGCCCAACCGCCCATGATTCCTCAGGCTTCCACATTCGCAGCCCACACACAACAAAAACAACCAAAAAACAAAGTCAACGACAAAAAAAAAGGGAATCAATAATTAAAAGTGAAGAAAACAGTGTTAAAACGACGAGATAAACATGAAAGACGGCAATGGAAGAGAAAGAGCGCGGACAACGGTATGGCAACAAATGAACAACAAAGAAAAAAACGCGGCGGGCTGGTATTGTATCAGACATGACGGTACTGTAAGACATTTGGTCGTGGTCAAAGGACTGTCAAAACAAGAGGGAGCGGAAAGGGACAAGAGGGGGAATAGAGTAAGGTCAGAGGGTAAATCGGCAACATGAGAGAATCTCTATGTACAACAACATAAACAAGCCATTGGTCATAAAGCCACTCACAAACACCGACCTCTGAAGGCCACAGGGACCAGGTATCACACTACTTAACGCAGAGAGAAACCCTTCCGCTTGCCCTCCTTCTCTAGTGGCCGGCCGCTCTCGAGACGAGCCTTCTTCTCCTCGAGCTCCATGCGCTGGCGCTCGAGTTGCTCCTTCATCTCGCGATGACGAGCGTAAAGCTCCTCTTCTGATTGCTTGAGCTTGCTCTCCTTCTCGGAGACCTTCTGCTGGAAGACCATCTTCATCTCGGCCTCCATCTTGGCCAACTTCTGCTCGTGCAGGGCACGCTCCTCCTCCTGCTTTACAGCAGGGTTGACCTCCTTGAAGACGCTAGGATCTTGAGAAACACCCATAGCGAGCAGCTTGTCGGTACGGTAGTTTTCGTAGAGAAGGTTGTTGGTGTGCTCCTTGAGCTCTTCCATGTGGGTGCGGATAAGCATCTGGCGGAGCTTGACGAAGTCGCAGTGGTCCTCGTTGTCAACCTCGATCACACCCCAAGGGAAGCGACGACCGCGGACCTTGCGGCCATCAGCCAGAGGGATCTCGTTGGTGGCACCAACAACGGCGAAAGGAACCTTGGACATGATCTCGTTGTTCTCGGCAATAGTCTCCTCATCATCAAGCTCATACCGGGGACCCTCGAAAATCTGGATGCCGTGGTACTTAATGTCGGCAAGAATCTGTAGGAAAATTGATTAGTGGATGAACAATGAACATGCGGAATGGTTCAAACTTACACGAGACTTGAAGGAAGTGATCTCGTCATCGGTGAGGGTATCGGACTTGGCAATGACGGGGATCAGGTTGACCTTGGTGTGAAGGCGACGCATGACCTCAATGTCGAGGGGCTTCAGCGAGTGACCGGTGGGGTGAATGAAGAACACGCAGGCGTGAATGCGGTTATCGACAATGTTCATGCGGTTAACCTTGTTCTCGGCATCGAGGTAGGCGTCGAAACGCTGCTCGATGTTCTCGACAATTGGGCGCCACGACTCGTCGTTGTTAACAAAGTCGCCAAAACCGGGGGTGTCAACAACAGTCAGACGAAGACGAACACCGGCCTCCTCAATGTCGGCGCTGATGGACTGGATGGTGACAGTCTTGGGGATAATGTCCATGCTGGGGCTCTTGGCCTCCTTGGGGGGGTAGAGCGAGGTGTTGAAAAGGGTGTTGACAAGAGTCGACTTTCCGAGACCGGATTCACCTGTAAATGGGTTAGACTTCATGTAACTACAAATATAAACAAAGCGGAAAATGCGTACCAACAACCATGACGTTGAAGTTGAAGCCCTTACGAACGGACTTGCGGTGCCATTGGTTGGGCAGGTTGGCGAAACCAACGTAACCGGTAAGCTTGCGGCGAACGACATTGGCCGAGTCGGAGCTAAGTGCGGGCACAGGTGCCATAGCAGGGGCGGGAGAAGCTATTTAACAAAGTGTGGTTAGTAAAGTTGGTCTAAATTAAGTTGGTGTGACGTTGTTAAAGTGTTCATAGACAATGGCAAGGCAAAGGTGACGGCAGACTCTTATGGACAACAATTGACCGTTGGTCAGCTTCAGACGGTCCGTCGGACAAGGCAATACTGGGAACTGCATGACCCTGAGCTTGAGTGTGGTCAACTGAAAGTAAGGAAGCTCCATCGTCAACAGGCGCTGTAGTTTTGATAGATTCAGTACGGCCCTGGCTGGCAGCCCGAATAGACGACTCATGCTGTCTAGTTCCCATGGATCGGTTGGCTAAATTAGCTACCGAGCCATTGGTGCTAGGCGACAGAATGTTTCCAGCCGTGTACATGATCTCACTCATTGCGACCGAAGCACCCGACGCCTGTCTAACCGACATTTTGATGTTTGGCGGTGATTCGGACAACGGAGCTTCGTTCTCACCAAGAGAGTTATACGATGTCTCGCGAGACTCTGGCAGCGGCGCAGCCGGGACGTCCTGCTCCATAAACAAAGCGGTACTCATTGGCAATTTTGTGCGGTTGGTGAAGTATAAGAATCGAGAGGGTTGATAAAATGACTGATATCATTCGCAGTGACAAAATAGATGGTGATGCGAATTGTTGCAGAGGTGAAGAAGAGCAAAGCCAAGGTGATACCCAAGAAGAGTAATCAAAACACGGCCATTACAATCGCCAATGGAAGGTGAGGGAACACACAAACAAAGGCTGGAATCACAAACTCGCAATTGCCATTGTTGTGTATCCGCGGTGATACGGGACCCGTCATCACCGTTTCCTTGCAGTTTCTGATCTCAACCTAACACCACCAATTGCCATGTAGATATTCAGAATTTTGTTTGCCGTCTAGCATGATGCTGATATACGTGTTCGTAGTGGGAAGTATTGCCCATTTGCCATTGTCCATAGAGGTCGTGTATATCTTGACGAAATACCGATGTGTAGTTAAAGCCATGCCACGCGATGTGACCAGCTCGCATGTCGCACTTACCCATTGCTAAAGATGTCTAAAAAGGTGGCGGAAAGATTATGTGAAGAAAAAGAAGTAAACTATCACCAAGCAATAACGATGGTTAGAACAACGAAGACACAAGAAAAAGAATTAAAAAAGCAATTGCTGTTTGTTGACACCAAACACCGCTGCAGACGTATGAGGAAATGACGGAGATGGAAGGAAGGATGTTGCGTGGTTGGAAGAGCAGACAGGCTGGAGAGCTCCCAGTGAGGAAAAAAAGGGGAAGGTGCAGCTTCACGGGTTCAAAACGACACTACGGTAGGTGCTGGGCTGGAGCTTGTGTTGCTGGGTAGGTGCAGGTGCTTGCCAATTTGATCTAAGCACGCGTCGCGCAGGTTCAAGTGGAAAGGCACCACCTCTAAAAAAAGCCGCTACATCAGTGCAACGCTTGCAGAGTATGCCCGAGTGCTGTTTTGGAGAGCCTGGTTATCCATGGGCTTGGGTCATGAAGCTCATGATATTGAGCGGAAATCCAGCCCATAACACTTGTTGAAGCTGCAGGCTCGTATTTGGCAGTATTTTGCCATTTCAATGTGGACAGGTAACATCTAAGGGAGGCAACTACATTGGGCTCTATTCAAACAGAAGGGCAGTGCCATTTATAGACAGGATCCTTCTCAAAGGGCAAACTTAAACTCACCAAATGAGATTCTTACAACGACGGGTAATTGTTCGCGTTACAAAGAATCAAAAATTGTGAAAAAGGAAGGCGTAGGATTAACGAGAGACGTGCGTTGAAAAGAGTGCAAGAAGGAGAAAAAAAGAGAGTAACGAGCGAAGCAAGACTTGGGAAAGAAGACAAGAATTAGGTATTAAACGCTTGCTGATGAGGGCGCTGGACTGGCTGTAGGACAGTGACACCGACGACGAAGAGAAAGAAGCGGCAAGAAGGGTGTGCAAGACGGACAACGACAGGAAAGAAAAGAAAGAAAAAGAGAAGCTTCGGCTAGGGACCTAAGGGGAGGGGGCTAATAGTGTATGTAGAATTGAATCGACAGCGTCTTGCTCCAGCGCCAGCCAGCGGGTGTGATGCGTTATGAAAGTGGCACTGGCGTTCTTCTGGAATTGGATACACAAACGATTAGGAACTGCCAGGGCCATTTCCAGTTTACCGGGGGTATGGCAGCCCATGGAGTCCATATACGGTTGTGAAGGACGCCCCTTTGGTAGTTTGGCAGGCTTCGTCCTGGGGGTTTCCTTTCCCATTGGTTGTGGAGAACAGTATAGGACGACGACTAATTTGTGACAGGACTGCCAGACACGCTTACGGGCGTCTGAGCGGAGGACTTTAGACTACAATGGTGGGTAGGAAGAACGGGAATATGAAGCAAGCCCGGAAGGAAGAAATGGGGGCCAAGTGATATGGTAACAGTAACGGAATGGTTACCGGGACTCCCGTGAGGAATAACAAAAGGCATATTCATCCATCTCCGTTCTCTCTAAGCGACCAAGGCCCCTCGCGCCGGCGTGGCCGCCGCCACCGCGCCGTCGACCAACGATATCAACGCCATGCGCTTGATCCCGTGACGAGCGGTAGGAGTAAGCGACCCTGACGTGTTTACATATAGCTACATTGGGACTACATATACATATGTATGTACATATAACGGTCCAGAGATCATTGCATGAAATGCAGCCAGCCGTGATATGCGCCGAAGGGCGGGCGAGAGTGTTATAGATTCGTATCGCCTAGGCGTGACTTTCAGTGAGGTTTGGATTGGTCGTGAAATTAGTATTTTCGGGGAAGGGAGGGGAGTGTCTTAGATTGGTCCGGGCTTGATAGCAACGGACGCATCGTTTATTGGATAATGCGTGTTGATTTGTTTATGCGGATTAAGAGCGGATATTGTGCATGTACAACATATGCGTCTATGTCTGTCTGTATGTACTATGAGGAATAAGGTGAGAGGGACGAGCTACTGTAAAAGTCGTGTCACAGTGACACTTTAACGACAGTGTTTTCGTCGAGCAGCCCGTCGTAGTAACACTCTGTACACGAATAGACCGATGTTGTGTTGTTCACCAATTCATTCGACGTGTCTAGGCCTCATCTAGCAAATTACAAGTCCGTCTGTGCTTCTCTGTCGTTATAAAAAGGGGTGGTCGTCAACCAACGCTAGGTCGCCAAGGGCCCAACTCACAGGGGCCTTCATCTAGTCAGGGGCCAAAGTTAGGGGCTTAACTTGCAAATAGTGGGCAGGGAGGATTTAGACAGGCCTATTTAGGTAAATTGCGATAAAGAACATTTGGCAGAAATAAAGGGAGCAGTGAAAGACTGTGGGTTAGGGTTTGATCTTTTGGTGAATGTCAGGGCCGATCGAAATATCTTGGTAGAAGAAGAGACATTCCGTAATCCTCGAGATTAGAGTGAGGACAGGCTGCTACAGGTCGCATGATATGTCGGTTGTTAACGTCGGATCTCGATGTAAGACGCGCAGCAAGACATTTGTAAGTAAGAGTGTTGGGATGCAGATGCAGCAATATACGTTGAGAGGTAGTAAAGGCCCTCCATGAGCTTGGCGCCCTCATATAAGCCGTGTTGTGCAGGGTTTGGTTGTTTAATAACCCTATTAATGACCATGTGCAACACAACATGGTGAAGTGCCGAGACTGAACCCGCATTCTTCATGATGACAGTGGATATCATACAATGTGCAACACAAGTCAGACCACACGACAATCGGCCATTCACCTATTAAACAACAAGAAGAAGCATCTACCAACCGTTTGTGAGGCTTAAAATGCATCAGATGTCACGGCTACTCTTTGTCACTCCGTTTTATCGGCCATGAGCCGACACTCTGACACGTTCGGCCCGCTAGAATCACATCATTGATAGCATTTGACGGCCCCGTTTGGACGTCAGTTCATCCGCCCGTCAGTAACTCCAGCACGTCCGTCAGCTGTTCCGTAAACTACGCAGTTGCATCTACCGTCCGGATAAACACCCCACGGGCTTATCTAATCAATAACATGCCAGCAAAGGTACTTTAAACGTAGTGCCAGTTGGCGGAAACGCTAGGTACCCCTTAACAGCGCAGCAACAGGGCCTACAAGCTCAACAAAGTGACTTGGTGGCCTGTTTTGGGGGCTTTGACAGGGCAGTGGACTGATAAGGATAGCGGCTTACATGCACATGGCCACGACAATTGGCTCAACACATTTTGGCGGGCGTATTGAGAAGACCGTTTTGGGGACACGGAATGTTGGATGACGATGGTTTTGGAAGAATATATAGAGGAATGAGGAGGCCATTTTAGACTACTAGCTTTGAAGGCTTTAGCTTTACATTGTTGGTCTCACCATTTCAATTCTAAACCTGTTTCTACATTTTGCCTTGTTTTTCCTTTTAGTTTGAATCATTGCGCCTGTTTAGTGAACTTTCGTCGCATATAAGCGCATTCGTCGCATCGCAAGCCGACATCTCCAACATTTTTCGCATTCTAGATTTACGACTAGACAACTAGATAACATCAGCCTCACGGAATTGAACACGAATTGATTCACTTGTCACATTAAGCTTAACCACATTTTGCCTCAAACAACACCTACTCGAAACAACTATACACATCACGAAGACATGCCCCGGGTTCCGTCACTCGCCCGCCGGGGCATCACCCCTCCTCGCGCGCCGTCAACTCCTCGCTTCACCCACGTCCAGCGCATTTCCAGTTCCGTCCGTCCTACATCCCGCCGTACACCTCGTCATAACTCAGGCACATACTACCGCTGCATTTTCAATTCTGCCCGTCCCACATACCCCGCCATATCGCCACCACGTCCCAAGCGCCGGTGGACCCTCGCCACAACTCTCGCCTTCCTATTTATTTGGTCGCTTTACCCGTCAGAAGACTTTGATCAACTTCGCGCTGTTCCCCGCTCGCGCTTGACTGACTCCGGACGACCTACGGCTACGTCATCGACTGTTGTAGGGTTATTAACCCCAGAGAATGCGTGGACGAACTTCACGCAGAAGTTTGAAGGGTTCTCTAATTCTATGGATGGAGAATGGGTTTCTTTGACTGATAAGATCGCAGACTTGATCTTGCCGGAGTGGTCGAGGTTGATACCAGCTTACTTGAGGAAGCTCCAAAGGGAGTTGTCTATGGCGCCGGGATCATTGGCTGATGAGATCTGGAGTGATGCGCATGATGAGCATATTCATCCTGAGACTAGATGGACTGCCAACGTACGAGTTTCAAATGATCTTTGCGAAGAAGAGCAAGAGTTCGTGGCAAGACGAAAGAAGATGGCAGCCGTGGCTCTGGCTAGTTATCTTGATTTGGATACAGCAGATGTGCATCCAGATGATGTCCCGACCATTGCGATTTGTGGATCTGGTGGTGGATTGAGAGCTCTTGTTGCGGGTGCTGGTTCACTGATGGCTGCTGAGCAGGATGGGTTACTAGACTGCGTCACTTATACAGCTGGTGTTAGTGGTTCGTGCTGGTTACAGGCTATCTATCATTCTACCTTGACAGATGGTCGACAAGCTAGCAAGGTGTCCAAGATTCTTGACCATCTCAAGGCTCGTCTTGGCATTCACATTGCCTATCCACCTGATGCCCTTGATGCTGTTAGTTCCGCTCCTACCAATCGTTATTTGCTCGAAGGAATGGTTGAGAAGCTTCGTGGTGACAACAACTCCCAAATTGGCCTTGTGGATATCTATGGCATTCTTTTGTCATCACGGTTATTAGTCCCCAAGGGTCACTTGGCCGTCGACGAAGACAACTTCAAGCTATCTAAGCAGCAACGCTATATCCGTTACGGCCAGGCTCCAATGCCCATTTACACTGCCGTTCGCCACGAGATCCCGAAGATTGTCGACAATAACCAGGATAGACCGGCTGCCGAGGTGGAGAAGATTATTGCTAAGAAGGAGGGTTGGTTCCAATGGTTCGAGATTACACCTTATGAGTTCTTTTGTGAAGAGTTTGGTGCTGGAATTCCCACCTGGGCTCTTGGTCGTCGCTTTTACAATGGCAAGGATATCCCACAGTCTAACGGGTTGCATCTACCTGAGATCCGTATGCCTCTTTTGATGGGCATTTTCGGCAGTGCTTTCTGTGCTACCCTTAATCACTACTACCGGGAAATCCAACCTCTTGTTCGCAGTCTCAGCGGTTTCGCCCCCCTTGACGGCATCATTTCTGGACGTAGCGCCGATCTTAGCAAAGTCCACCCCATCGAGCCCGCACAAATGCCTAACTTCGCCCATGGAATGTACGGTCAACTTCCATCCACCACTCCCGATAGCATCCTTGAACAACCCTACATCCAACTCATGGATGCTGGCATGTCGAATAACCTACCAATCTACCCATTGTTACGCCCTGGCCGCCAAGTTGAAGTGATCATCGCCTTTGATAACTCGGCAGATATTAAGAATGACAATTGGCTAGCTGTTACGGATGGATATGCCCGGCAAAGAAAGATTCGCGGGTGGCCTGTGGGTATTGGTTGGCCCAAGGGAACCGATCCATTGGTTGCTGCAGAGCAGTTACACGAGGCATCTGAGAAGTCGATCAACGAGGCCAACACCCAAGTTGCCGAAGCAGCCAAGCAAGACGCCGCGCGCAAGAAGGCATCCCCAACTCCCGGTTCTGGCCCCGACGAACACGGTCTTGGATACTGCACTGTCTGGGTTGGCACTACGAACGAGCAGAAGACGGATCAACATGATGAGGGAATCCCACCTACCCAAGCCGTCACCGATTTCACCGCACCGCATGTCACCTCTGATAAGGCCGGTTTGGCTGTGATTTACATGCCATTACTTCCCAACCCGAAGGTCCCCGGCGTCGATCCACGTACTACAGATTACCTGAGCACCTGGAACTTCGTGTACACCGCCAAGCAAGTCGACCGCGTAGCTGCATTGGCTCAAGCCAACTATAACGAGGGTAGTGAACAAGTCCGCGCCTGTGTCCGGGCTGTCTACGAGCGTAAGAAGAAGATGCGCGAGGAACGTAAGCGGGCTTTCCGCCAGGAGAAGTACCGTAAGTTGGTGCGAAAGGGCCAAGGTATTCAGCTTGGAGAAGGGGATATTTTCTCTTAGACGTGGAGAGTCATGATAACGAATCTTTTTTGTCTTGGGGGGGTTTTACATACCACACGGTTATTACCGTGTTACACAGAACAATGGCGTTGCCAGTTGGATACCAGTTTCTTTTTATATATAGTTTGTTGTCAAGGACTATAATACATTCTATCTATCAAACATACAGGATTTTTACTTGGAAGACATCTCAGCCTTCATCCCATCCTTAATAGCCGTGATCGTACCCGCACCGTTGTACACCATGCTAGTGTAAACCATGGAAACACTAGCACCAGCGTTGAGAAGCTCAAGCGCCTGTTTCCCGTTAGTGACACCACCAGTAGCAAACAGAGTCATTCTCTGGTCACCCGCCTCCGAAGCCCCGTCAAACAACGCACGGTATCTCTTGACGAGATCCAAAGTACGCGGGAACATCTCCGGGCCAGAGTATCCACCGGTTTCACCCAGGGCACTCTGCTCCCGACCAGTAAGCAAGACGCCCTGGGGAACAATATCCGACCGCCGGCTGGTAGTGTTTCCAACAATGACACCGTCGACACCAGAGCGCTTCACGGCGGTAACGATGCCTTCCATCTGGGTGGCCTCGTCCTCGTCAGGAGAAACCTTGACCATAACACGAGGAGGGTTCTTCCGGTTAGTCTTGCGGGCTTCGTCCACAACGGCAGTGAGGAGCTTAGTGAGGGGCTCGACGGCCTGAAGATCACGGAGACCGGGAGTGTTGGGGGAGGAAACGTTGACGACGAGAACGTCAGCGTAGGGAGCTAGACGGGAAACACAGTAAGTGTAGTCCTTCGCTACAGCTTCAACGTCCGTCTGATCGGTAACCTTGTTCTTGGCAATTTGCACCAAGAGTAACCGGTCCTCCCGGAGAGAACCAGGCTGAACACCTAGAGCACCGTTCAGGATATCCTCCTCTTCCACACCATTTTCCACTGCGAACCGCGCAACACGGTCTTTCAGGACCCGCGCAAGGGCGTCAGCACCAATGCTGTTCAGACCATACCGGTTTACCAAACCCTCAAGAACAGGGACACGGAAAAGACGGGGACGCGGGTTTCCAGCCTGTGGAAGTGGCGTGCACCCACCAACCTCCACCAAACCAGCACCAAGGTCAAACAGCACATCGGGAATATCGGCATTCTTGTCCAGACCGGCGGAAATAGCGACTGGGTTAGATACCCGGTGTCCAAAAATGGTAGTCGACAGCTCAGCTGGATCCGCGGTACGTTCGCGTGGGTGGCAGCCAATGTTGTAAAGGAACTTGAGAATCGAGGTACTCATATGGTGAGCGTCCTCTCCGTCGGGGAACACAGTGCGAAGCATTCGCGGGACAAGATACCGGTGAGCGGAAGCGCGAGAGTCGGTAGCATAGAGATAGCCGGCGGAACCAAAGACGGCAAGCCCAGCGGTGTAGGCGAGGAATTTGCCGGAACCGCGGCTGGGGGCCGCGGTAGATGCCGCCCGGGCGGTGGTTGGGAGATGTAAGGCCTGGCGACGAGCAAACAGTGCGGAGGACATTTTTGGGGTGCTGAGGAGCGGAAGCGGAGAGTCGACTTGAGCTTTGCGGAAGGATGTTTTGAGATGGATTGCGCTGGCAGCTGGTGGGGTGGTTGGCAGGTGGCACGTGCTGAAGCGGAAACAACGGACGGGGAGAAGTGAAGTTAAGCTGTGTGAGAATGAACGAACAAGGAACCTACGGCTATTTATAGACAAATAAAGATGCAGTCATAGTCTGTAAACACATTCACAAAGAATCTCCTATGCTGGCGGCTATGGCCCGACACATCTAGTCATCTCCCCACCAAACACATGATCATGACTCGATTCGATTACGAAAAACAAGCGATTCCCGCGCCACGCCGGGTCTGGTACACGACGGGCGGGGTTCTGTTTATATTGGCTGTATCTGTATAATAGTTAAACCGGGATAAATGACCGGTGTCTGTAACGGGGTCTCACATCGGAGCTGTATCTGGACCGGGTTGATCGGATTTACTCCTTAGAATCCGGTTTCTCCAGGGCCTTAGCCGCAGCTGCATTAGCTCTATCCTCCGCTGCCCATCCACGCATTTGCTTAGACCAACTGATTGAGTTAGTTCCAGTCATTTTCTCCCCAGTAGTGTAAAGTTCGCTTTGAAGCTATAAAAGACTCACATCTTACTAAAGTAGAACCGGCCTGGCTCAGGACGTTTCCAGAAATGCTCAATTTGACAGCTATACCAGAAAATCCACGAGCTAATGAAGAATAGGCCACCGCCGAGAATTGCGGTGTTGCGCCGCCAGTTGGGCGGGTTGGCATACCAGCCTCCGGCTGGGGACCAAACGTGTTTGGGGTAGCTGATTTGGTCAGATGGGCTCACTCGGCTTCATATGCAAGCAACTTACGGGATTTTTTGAAAGCCGCCCTAGGATCGTTAGTTAAATGCCCACCTGAATCAGAATTAGCCACTTACCATATTGATTTAGATTTAACTTGATTGGTAGTCTAACACTAACATCGTCAACTTGGTTCATCCGTCGCCCCATATCAACATCGGTTAAATACCGGCCAAAACCCCACCATCTAACCCCTGTCGCCAATCCTACATCCGTGTAACAACATCGACAAACTTTTCTCAGCCTTGCCAGCCAGATACTGACGAGATATCGTGGTGACTGGCAGGTCAATTTATCAGCCTCGCTATACAATCGACAATACCATCTTCGTCGATTTTCACAATGGCTCATCGTCTTAGGGTGTGCCGAATTGCCGCCGGTTGCTCCCGGGTGACACCTGCCGTCCGGGCCCCGGTCTGCCGCCGTTTCCAGTCCACCGTTACCACCGAGACTATTTCAGACACCCCAGCTTACACCAACAGCCACGAAATCCCGATTGCCGACTTCCTTGACCGCCGTCCCGAGATCATTTCTACCGGAGAAACCGTCTCTCCTAACGCCACTTCTCCCTACCCATCTCCTCCGATTGAGGCCGCCGTTTCCTCCGCTAAACTCCATGCCCTCCATGCCAGATTAAACCTCGGTGATCGGTACCCTATTCACACTCTTGCCCGCGCTTTGGTCGACTCTTCAGCGGACGAAAACCCCAAATTCAACAACACCAACCTTGCTTACCTCGGTGGTACCGTCATCAACTACCACCTTGCCGAGTACCTCGTGTGCAAGTACCCCCGTCTTCCAATGTTGATTCTCTACGAAGTTATGCGTGGTTTTGCCGGCCCGGATTCATTGTCGGATGTGGCGAAAGCCTGGGGTGTTGAGTCCGCCAGAGAACCTGGTGGTGAGGTGGATCCCGGTCTGTTGCAGTTTTCGAGAGATACCTCAAAGGGTGTTCAGTTGAGATCATGGGGTACGCAAAGAAAGGAGGCCACCCACGCCGAGAAGTACAACTGGAGAAGGAGTGTTTCGTCGCGTACTGTTCTTGACGATGACTTTGGTGACAAGGTGGGTGTTGTGCCTGACCCTGCGACGACTGAGAAGGGCAAGCTTCCCAGAGAAATCGTTGAGGCGCAGCGGAAGGCATGGATGGACCTGAGAGCCGGCGTCATGGGCAACTTTGTTAAGGCTGTTGTTGGTGGTCTGTATATCCACCGGGGTCGGGAGGTCGCTAAGGCCTTTGTTCAGAACCACCTGTTGACCCGGTCTCTACCCATCGAGAAGATGTTTGTTTTCCGGAACCCTACGTACGAGCTGAGTAAGCTGTGTGCCCGTGAGGGCTTCGAGGCGCCTGTTGCCCGCATGGAGAGTGAGACTGGTAGACACTCGCGGACGCCAGTGTTTGTGGTGGGAATTTACAGTGGAACGGATAAGCTTGGTGAGGGTGCGGGACCAAGTATTGATGAGGCGAGAATGCAGGCGACTATGAATGCGTTGAAGGCTTGGTACCTGTACAGTCCTGGTGACAGTGTACGGGTGCCAAGTGACATGTTCACGGAGGGAGCGGCGCCGTGGACGGCTCCATATGTGGATGTGGGTGAAGTGGTGTAAGCTGTGTATTATAGGCGTTTGTACGATTAACATGTGGCCTGAATAGAAGGGCCTCTGTAGAATAGCTAGCTAGCAAGCAAAAAATACTGTTATAAAGAATCATTCAGAACGAGATTACAGCTCACTGAAGCTGGTGGTGGTGTCGACGACTTCCTTATCATAAGGGCCGAAGAACTCCTTGACGACATCTGTGAGAGCCTCGTCGGTAACGGACATGTGTTCACCCGGAACCGATCTGAAATGCAAGCGTCCACTACGATCCAACCCACGCAGGCCAATCCAATCCTCTGTATACAACTTGGTGTGCTTCAACGGAACTGTCTCAGTACCATTCACTTCGCCAAACCAAGCAGTCTCCTTGGGAATCAAAACTGAATCATCGGCAAATTCGTACATGACAAAAGCTTCCAAAGCGGCAATGTTCTCCTTGTACTCAGGGTGCTTCTGTGCACGCTCGTTGTTGATGTCGGCGAGGAAGGCCGAGTTGCCAAGGTAGCTTTCGTAGTCTTCTAGGTCACGGTAGTATTGGGCAGGAACTAGACGGGACTGTACATAGGCAGACCACTTGTTGAAGTTAAGAAGGGCCATGGCACCCTTGCAAACAAAATCAGCCATAGCACACTCTTTGAATTTGGAGATACCGGCATGAGGGGAGCCGAAAGTCACAAGACTCCGCACGGGAGGTTGGTTACATCTCTCAACATATCCTCTCAAGAAGGCACCGCCCTGGGAGAACCCAAGAGCATCAATAGCAGGCGCGGTGGAAAGAATCGGGTGAGTAGCAAGAGCGGCGCACACAGAGTCGATTTGCGCGGTGACATTGCCAAGGAAGGAGGCAGAACGGTCGCCGTTGGTGTCAGCAGCGAGAGAAATGGGGTAGACGAGGGTACCGGGGTTAAGGGATTCAATAAGAGTCGAAACCGACTGAATACCTTCAGCGTTAAAAGCGTCACCAAGACCTAAGGAGATGAGTTAGTTTATAGCTATGGATCGCTTATTTGGGAACTATGACGTACCATGCCAAATGACGACGGGAAGTGGAGTATCGTCGGGCGTGCTTGATCTGGGAATAACGCGAGTAGCAGTAGCTAAGGAGACCAAAAGGCCGAGAGGAAGAACTTGAGAGCGCATATTGATACTTGTGATAGGGTAAATAAAAAGAGGGATGAATATGTGGAATTACGGATTCAAATGCGCTGATGACGTATGTATGTAATGCATTTATGTCCCCGTCGCGACAATGCGCCTGCACCCGGATGCGCCCAAATGTGGCGTTGGTGTGGCGTTGGTGTGGCGCAAATTATTAACTACTTCAACATCAACATGTGATTTGCGCCAATGTCTAATTCCTTTTGGATCCGATTCACCTCAATTACCCCATGAATTCACCAAAATGAACACAACCCCAACTGCCCCGCGCGTCCTCGCCACATCTAAACCCTTTGCCCCCCCGAACGGCCCAGCCCACGCCCATCAACATCCACATCCGCGACAGCCGCGCTTCACGTCTGGAGCAAACGCAACTTTCGCACAGCCATGGCCCGGTTCAACGAGTATCCGCGGAGGTCCACAACACCCTAATGGCCGGGTAGCTCCAAAGATGGAGCTACCAGTACGAGTGATACGTGGTGACCATGAGCCATTCCGCGGCCCAATACCGGGACGGAACGTGGTGCCTGGCCAGTACCTTCTACAACAGGATGTACGTAGGGAAACGAATAAATCTGGTGGCGAGGGCGGGGTTGATGAAATGGCGACGATACAGGGAGTTCAGGCTATTGATAGTGTACGTCGGGCTTTAAATTTGCCAGTAAGGACGTTTGACACAGCGGCGTGTTATTTCCATCGGAGTAGAATTTCGGCACCGGAAAATAACTGGCATGAAGTAGCAATGGCGGCGCTTTTTGTGGCGTGTAAGGTAGAGGATACGATGAAAAGATCACGAGAGATTTTGGCGGCAGCATTTAATGGCAAGGGCGGACACATTGTGGACCCGGACGATAAGGTATGTTCCGTGAGACGTTTTGAGTGGACAGATACTTACTAGTGAAACAGTCATTTGAGAGACAATCGGCCACTATAATTGCGCTGGAGAGGTCCATTTTGGAAACCATTGGTTTCAATTTCCGGGTTAGACATCCACAACGACCATTAGCAAAGCTGTGCAAGCAGATACTTCCAGCTAATGAAGGCAAGGTGTTCTTCGAAATGGCCTATCTCATTTTGATGGACATGTACAAGACTACGATTCCGATCAAGCAAAACACATACACCATGGCGGTTGCGGCTATGGAGGCTACGGCCCGTCTCCTCGACAGTCATGTGAATCTTGTGAGGGCCATTCCACTTGAGCCTTTGAATCTTCGGCGTGGGGATATAGTCGAGACTCTACTTGATCTTTTAGATCTTTACTCGCATCACCAAAAGCTAACTCATCTTGGTCCATCATACCCTCTTGACCTCTTCCTTTCTCTCAAGATTTCTCTTAACGCTGAACTTGAGGCTTCCATTTTAACACGGTATGCATCTGAATGTCCTGTTTGCGACATGGCAGGACAATCTACAGACACACCGCCAGCGCCACTTGTAAACGAGAATACCGTAAGATTCCTGTTTGACAGTGACAGGGCTGAAGTGGAAGAAGAAGAGGTAAAGAAGTGTATGGAGGACCAATGGGCCGAAGAAGAGATTGAGGAAGAAGTTCCTTTGGACTTTGGAGGGGCTGGAAACGGTCTAGGATTGGGAAGAAGACGAGATAGACGACCAATGGGCGGGGGTATGGGGAATGTTCCTGTGGGACCTGCCGGTAACGAACATTGGCATCCTTATGGAAAAGATAATAGAGCACGGAGGGGAGGTCGGAAGATGCATTGAAACTATAGACTAATAGAGCATTGCGTGTTTAGATACGGGCAAATCAAACATGAAATTGCAAGTACATCAAGACCATGGTGATTTGGGAGTGTACGTATGCGGCACGGAGCGTGTTTGGGGTCGAGATATGGAGCTGGCGGAGTTCCGGGTCAATGCGGGAGGTCCGGCCAGACGGCGACTTGGCTTGAGATCCTCCAAAGACATGTGAAATGCATGAAATCTGTCACGGCGTGTCAAACCAAGACGGGATGCCATGACTAGGAAACGTCTGAGCGGGATAAACAGCGAGACTAGAGTTTGGTTATGTATAAGTAGGGACCCGCCGATCTTTGACAGGTTTTGCTCGCATAATTCTCTCCACCTCGGCTATTCACTCGTTTTTATTCTTCAAGCTGGGCTTGGATTTGTTCCTTCTGTTGAAATGGTTAATGCTACTGAGATTATAGCTAGTTTGCCGGCGGAGTTGCAGGATCCGGCGTTGTTAGAGGAGGTTGACTTTACGAATACTGGGAGTCATAGGGATGATATCCTCATTGTGGTGGCTATTAGTGTTACATTCACGGTGGCTATTACGGCTTTACGAACGGGTGTTAGAGTTAAGTTGAATGGGACGATCTTTTGGGAAGATAGTATGTTACTTTGTGTTGTTGAACGGATCATTTATACTAACTTTGATAGTCGCAATTATCGTTGCCACCGCCATCAACATTGCTCTTTGCTCCATCTTACTCTATGCAGTCGATCTTGGTCTCGGAACACACATCTGGCTTCATCCCACTGATACTATCATTGCACTCATGCAGAAGCTAATCAAGTTGATGCTCTTCTCACAAATCATGTATGCTGCTGCTCAAGCGGCAACTAAGATCTCCATCATGATCTTGTATCACCGGATCTTTCCATCTAAGAAACTTAGATACATGATTTACGCGGTTTCTGCCTTCATTTTGACGTATACTATTGGTGCTATTATAGCCATTATGTTTATGTGTCACCCAGGTGGTTCTGATTGGAACTTCATGAGAAGTAAGACATGTCGACAGTATCAAAAGGTACTTTTTGCCAAGGCTATCGTGACGATTGTTACAGATGTCGTTGTTGTCATTATGCCGTTACATTCTTTTTGGAAGTTAAAGGTGCATATTAGACAGCGGTTAATTCTATGCGGATTGTTTGTGCTTGGTGGAGTGTAAGTTCGATGTTTGTATGGAGTCTGACCAAGTACTAACTGTTTCTAGTGCCTGTATTGCAAGTATCGTACGCGCATGTAACCTTGGAGCTGTCAACTCTCTAGACTTCTCATGTAAGTCATATAATCCAAGCTTCTGGTCCCATCACACCACTAACCCCCATGTTCTCAGACAAAATCTCCACTTTCCTCATCTGGTCTGCCATCGAAATCACAATCGGTATCGTATGTGTCTGCGTACCTCCTCTTCGGCCCTTTATAAGTCGTTTCATTCCCTCACAACTGAGTATAAGCCGAAGTGGTGGTCAAGGATCGGAACACAAAATGTACTCATTGTCCGGTGCCCGGAAAAAGAAGACAGCCGATAAGAAGCCCACCCAGGCAAAAACAGGAACGGGCACGTGGGCGGGTACCGCGGATTGCAAGGATTTAGTCGTGCAGAACGGTCACATCGTCGTCAAGACACAAATCGAAACACGTGACGAAGAACTGGGTGTTCACGAGAACTCAAGTACCGAGCAACTTCACCGTATTACACCTACAACCCACAGATCCGGACCTCGTAGTATAGACCTGTTACACGCAAGTAGACATAATTAGGGTTAATAATCACACCATCATCTCATTAACATGTCATGAAAGTGCAGTAAGCGCTGAAAAGAAAGAACGATGAAAGAATCGCAGCGCAGGAACAGCGTAGGATCGGCATTCCTTTGGGAACCGCGGGCGTGTCACACTTCCTAAAATGGACACATATGGTGGCGGATGAGCGGGTGGCGGGAAGGAAAGGAATGGACGGCTGGTGACGTATGATGAGGGTTGAAGAAAGTAGGTAGGGTTTATAGAACACGGATGCAGCAGCTGCTGGGGAGCTTTGCTGGATTCTGTTTCTTTCTTTTCCTTCTTTATAGTTTGTACAGAGTCTTTTTTGTCTGTGTCCCGTTTCTTTACATTTTTCGCATTTATTGATTTCAACATGTCTGACACTTCTAGTAGTTCCAGCTGGTCGGCTTTTCTCAAGGTTAGTCTCCTCCCTCGATAACCATCCACCAAAAGCTCGTTTACCTCCCGAGACTCGGAAATTCGTTCGCGCCGTCATCGCATCTTCTTCGCAAACCCTACAACCCTGGTTCTTCTCACTGACATCATCAAGTCTATTGCCAGTTTCAACGGCGACCTCTCTTCGCTGACCGCCCCTCCGTTTATTCTTTCGGCTACCTCTTTGACGGAGTTTTCGCAATACTGGTGTTGTCATCCTTCGCTGTTCATTGCTGCTGTTAATGAGCCCGATCCAGCTAAGCGCGCTGTTCTTGTTCTTAAGTGGTTCTTGTCAACCCTTAAGCAGCAATATGCGTCGCGCAGTGAGAAGTACGGCAATGAGAAGAAGCCTTTGAACCCCTTCCTTGGTGAATTGTTCCTTGGAAAGTGGGTTGACAAGGCGGGTACCACTGAGCTTGTCAGTGAACAGGTTTCTCACCATCCTCCTGCTACCGCTTACTGCGTTACCAACAAGGAGACAGGAGTTCGGTTACAGGGGTACAATGCGCAAAAGGCTACCTTCTCGAGCACCATCTATATTAAGCAGATTGGCCATGCCGTTCTGACTTTGCCAGCCTCTCCCAACGGACCCAAGGAGCCCGAGACCTATCTCATTACTCTCCCTTCGCTCCACATTGAGGGATTGATCACCGGATCGCCGTTCCTGGAGCTTGAGAGCTCTTCTTTTATCACCAGTTCGACCGGGTTCACTGCCAAGTTGGATTACAGTGGCAGAGGGTGGTTGTCTGGAAAGAAGAACAGTGTCACGGCGACTCTGTATCCTACCGGCAGTGAGAAGAATGTCCTGTACAACGTCACCGGTATCTGGACCAAGTCGTTTGAGATATACTCTGGAAACTCCAAGGGCAACACCTCCAAGACACTCATTGATAAGTTTGACTCGGCAGCCACCCCTATGACCCCCCTCACAGTCGAGGAACCCGAGAAACAAGGCCCTCTTGAGTCCCGGAGAGCCTGGTCCAAGGTCGCAGCGGCGATTGCCAACGGCACCCTGGATAAGGTTGGCAGCGAGAAGACAAAGATCGAGCAGGCACAAAGAGCTCTGCGGGCAAAGGAAAAGGAGGAGGGTCGTACATGGGAGCGGAGTTACTTCAGTGCTGCCCCGGGTCCTGACCCGGTACTCGCCAAGTTGGCGGGGAATGTCGGGTTATCTGCGGATGGTGATGTGGATAGAACGGGTGGTGTCTGGAGATTTGACGATGCTAAGGCGGAGAAGCGGAGGGCTGAAGTCCTTAGCCCTGAGCAGGTCGCCTCAATCGAGAAGGAAATTTTGGGACAGGCTTAGTGTATTAGATTCATGACTTTTAATTTCTATTATTACTCCCCCTCCTTTTCCTCACAAATTTCGTAGAACAGCATGTACACCTCCCTTTGCAAATCCAAGATATCACCCGTCTTTGCCTGTCGACACTTCTCATCGCTGATGCGCCACCACTTATCTGCCGCACGACGACGTTTCCGTTCAACGCGGCGCTTATCGCGCGCTTTGGCAAGGAGCTTCTCAGAATCAATTTCCCGTAGGGAACTTGCGGTGGCCCGGGAGGCGGCACGAATCCGGTGGGTTAGGGATTTAGTGGGGCGGAGACTGGATGTTGATGGGACCGGAGACGGAGGTGATGTATCTGGGTCTGTGGCGGTTATTGGGGTTGGTGGGGTTGTGTCGGTTGTATCTTCAACAGTGTCTTCTGTAGTTGGTTTGATTTCAAGAGCGACTTCGCCGACTACTTGGCGGCGGAAACTCTCATAGTGGCCGCTTGTGTGGCCGCCTCGATGGGTGATGACGGAAATTAATCTATATTTCGGCACGGGCTCATCCGGCGTGGTTGTGTATGGAAGGTCGAGAAGCTCGGGGAATGACACCTTGGCCATGTTCTTTTGGGAGGTGCGATCGTAGATTGAGCGGGATAAATGGATTACTAAGAGCCGGGGAACTTGGCCTAGACGGACGGTCCGGGCGATTGTGCGCAGGGGCGCTGTGGAGATTGGTGGGAGTGGAACACCGACTGGTGGATGTTCAGGGTCGGTTTTTATAGAGTTATATAGTGCGGCGATATGTGAATTGAGGGTATCTTTGTCGGACTTGGAAAGTTTCTTCTCTTCCTTTTTGAGCTTTGTTTCGAGAGACGCCGCGGCGTGAACTAGACGACACCGCTCACAGCGGAAATCTTGGATATATTCGGTTGTAAAAGCGCGCTCAAAGCACTTCTCAAGCGATGTACTCGGGACATGCGGAACTTGAAGCGTCAACATTGTAAACGGCTCATATCGACTAGGTGTTTCATAGCCGCAGGTTTGGCAGGTATTATGTGATTCGCGGGCGCCGTCCATGGGGAAGCGTGGGTGTGGTGGACCATCAGGGGTGGCTGGTTCGTCGGTCGGCGCAACGGAGCCTTCGAGGGCGGGTTGAGATCGGGCTTGAAGGGACTTGCGCACGCGCATGGCGGCAAAGTATTCGTCCTTTAATCTTTCAAAGACAAGCTGTAGGAATTCCTGCGCATCCTGCTGTTGTTTGGAAATTGAGCTGCCAAAGGCAATTTCCATCGTCCGTAGAAACTCAGCGGCGGAAATAGTCTTCTTCTCGCTAACGAGCAAATTCGTCAGAATTGTCTGTAGCGCGCCCGTTACAAGTCCTCGTTGGAGACCTCTCAACTTCCACTCGGCAATGGTTGTGCTAGTTCCGGGGGTCGAGTCGGTATCGGGATGTTCCTCCGGCTGAACGAGGATATCGGCGTAGACTTGGTCACCATCTTGGTCACGTAGGTGTGTTTCGAGGAGGAGAAAGGACCGGAGAGAGGCGAGTCCCGCAAGGGCTTGGAGATTGGCGTTTATGAAGCAGTCATTGCCGGGGTTTGACAGGCCGATTGCTGTGCGCTTGGGATTGGCGGAGTCGACTAGGTAGGAGGGGGCAAAGATATATATAAGAGCCATTGCCGCGAGCCCGCCTGCCGCGTAGGTGGATGTGGCGAGAGGTTTCGACGACATTTAGTCAGGGCCGTGATATGTTGAGGATGCTTGAAAAGGGAGACTTCGAAATTAAGGAATTACAAATGCGAAATCAAGTGTAGACTGACGGTTTGGGCTCCACTAATAAAGAGCTAGGGTTCACGGTTCCCCTTATGCACCGAGACTTGGCGGAAATGGATTGAAACGAAACAGGGAGGCCAGGATAGGTAGGTTTATGCGTTGATAATTACAACGTGACGTCATTCAATTCAATTTAACTAAGCAACCAACTTTTTTAAAACTACGAATCATGTCTGGTTATGGGCTTTCTCTGACCCTCAACATCATCCTCCGAACCACCTTGCTTCTCCTCGTTGGCAAGCATGGTGCCCTGAACGGCTTTCTCACCAAGAGCGTCCTTGGCGTCCTCATCGTCGGCAACACCAAACTTCTTGCCTAGGTTCTCGGGGCCGATAAGGGTTAACAGGAATAGATAGCCGAAGACACAGCCCATGAAAATGCAAATGACACGGCCGTACTGGTATCTCTTTTCACCGTTGGCGCTATCAGGAAGGGGGAATTGCTCTCCAATGCGCGACTCAATAGTGGAGCTGGCGGAGGAGGCAAGGTTACCCAGCTGGTAGGAGGTTCCGACGACGAAAGTCGTGAAAGCGGGAGGAGACAGCTCCATAAGGTGGATGGGAACGACACCCCAAGCACCCTGGACGAAGAACTGCTCGAAGAAGGCAGCGGCCATAACGGCATAGGAAGAGGTGAAAGAGTAAGGGTAGAGAAGAGCACCACCGCAGACGCAGCAAACAAGGATGGACAAACGACGACCGAAAACTTGCGAGAGGAAACCAACGGTAATACCACCGGACATGGCACCGAGGTTAGCAACAACCTGTGTAACGGTGACAATGTTGGCGTTGAATTGGTATTGGTTAGAGAGCATAGTGGGGTACAAGTCCTGTGAGCCGTGAGACATGAAGTTGAAGCCAGCCATGAGAAGAACCATGTATGTCAGGATAATCCAGTGCTTCTTCAAGGCGACCTTGCCCTGGGCAATGAAAGCCTGACCAGCAGAGGTAGTTCCATCAGCCTGCTTAGCGGCCAAACGGAGACGTTCACGCTCCTTGTAGATCTCGGTCTCAGGAAGGAACAGACGGGAAGTGGCGATGAGAATCGGGGGACCGGCAGCGAACCAGTAGATTGGGCGCCAAGCATGCGAAGTGGTGTCAACCAAGGCACGGGAGAATGCAGCACAGAGGAGGTAACCGAAGGCGTACTACGAATGGATATGTTAGTATTGGTTAAGTGGATACGGGGTTTGCATGCAGCCAAGACGGTAGATACTTGGCGTGGTATCAGCCCCACTTTGAAGCAGATCAATTGTGTGTGCGACGTCACTTTGACGATTCGTCAGGTATAACGGGAAAGCGCGAACAATGGGTACCACTCGGACCCAATTAAATACATGAGGAGCCGCCACCATCATGAACTTTTTATCGGATATCACGGATTGAAAAAAAATAGAGATAGTACTTACACCTTGTTGTAAGATACCGCTCATAAGACCACGGGCTTCATCGGGACAATCTTCAAGAGCAGTGGCGGTAGCGTTACCGTATAGACCACCCATGGCGATACCGAAAAGAGCACGGCAAGCGAGGAATTGATTGTAAGTTTGAGTGAAAGAAGTACCCTTTTAAAAGTTAGTTATTTTGCGACGTGTGTAAATCATATAGTTAATACTCACGATTTCCAAGCAAGAGAACATAAGAACGTTAACCACAAAAGGCCATTTCCGGCCGTACCGATCAGCAGCAATACCGAAAACGATTGAACCAACGGAACGGAACATAAGAACCAAGGTGATACCCCAGGTAATATCGGTCTTAGACTTATTGAAAGTCTCAGAAAGCGAGGTCATGGCCAGAGAAACAGTGAAGAAATCAAATGCATCCCAAGTCTGTCATCATTAGTATTTAGCCGGAAACTGAGCGAAAACTTTGGTTGTAGAGAACTCACCCAGGCGGCGAAAGCCACCGCGAAAAAAGCCCATTGTCTAGCTTTAAGCATACGCAACAAACGAATCGGGTTCGGAGGCTTGGTCAGCGGTGGCTTCAAACTTGTCAGCCGGGAACCAATATATTCACCGGCCGACATGCCAGTGTGTGGCATTCGGTGAGCCTCACTAGAGGACATTTTTGTGTATGTTGGAGATATGAATTGCCAAGAAGTGCGGCTTATAGGGCGAATCTGGTGCCAAGATTTGGTGCCAAGACGTCAAGAAAGGTTATTTTGAACGAGAGAAGACAGGTTCTTCGCCAAGAATATGAAATGATGACAAGAGGAATCAACGACAAGCGAGAGAAGATAGAAAGAGGAACAAGAAACGAGTCTAAATTTCTCCAACTGGCGTGCAGCCACATTTTATATGGTTCTAGTACCTCCCTAATTCTTATCTCCATTCTCAGTAAAATGTGTCAGTCAAATCGACCACTACAGCAAAAGCGTATTCATTAAGTTCCCCACATAGCACAGTTAACGTTTATTGCCAACGGCCGCTGGGTCTAGCTCCCATCTAGCGTTAACAAACTTTGCCGTTTCTGGAGTGGGTTCCTTTGATAACGCTGTAGACGTCATCCTTTCCGGGATGCGTCGAAAGACTGGACGTGCCACCTGACTAATTTCGTGCTTTTATCGCCGTTGGACCGTCTGCATTCAACAAAGCAGGAGGTGGGTGTGGAGGACTGACGGAGTAAGTCCCCGGCGTTCAGCGCGTCACATGGATATTTGGTTGGTTGGAGAAACGGCGATAAACCGTGTGGAGCCTGGGTGTGTTCCCAGTCACCGAGGAGGCCAGAGCTCCCTTTCTGGGGCGTGTAAGCCGGATTGACCATAGCTGGAAAGACATATAAACCACGATGACTACCAAGAATTACTCAAAAACCTACCCTGTAGCAGAGAAAAGAGACAACTATAAGATCCGGGGAAAGCAAACTTTGGTGGGGCCGCTAAGCCTAAAAGAGGGAAGACAGAGTCTTACTCCAATCTAGCGGCAAGGCGCCGGCTAAGGTTGGATTGGCGGGATTTTAATTGGGCGATAAGGATGACTGGACTGTGAGTTGCCGATGCGGTGGTTAGAACCACTGCGTGTGCTTTTTTGGTGAGAGTGAAGACTTTTTTTCCCGTATGGACCCTTGGATCATGAAGTTTTTATCAACAATATCATAGCTGACGAGGCTTTCCGATTTGGAAACACACCGCTTGGTCTTTGACAGCTCGGGCGGGAACATACTCCTTTCAATATATGCCTCCTTCCCTCCCTATACCCGCCGTCACGGTCACGGCCGGTCGAAAGCATATTAACGGTGGTCTACATCCCGATAGTTCCCAGGCCATGGACAAGGACCTGGAAACAAGGTAACGTGACCTCCGGGACTCCTTTTGCTAGGATATGAGCGGGGTTTTAGAAGATTTAGAGTATATGTGGAGTGTTGAAAGCCGACGGCGGGTGAGTTTGAGGTCTATGTTCGGGTTCGGTAAGTATTTTACCGTCTTTTGCCGGTATGTTAACTGGTAATGTGGTAGGGGAGATGATGCCGATCTGGGGTAATCATCATATTCGGAAGACTACGGATGACCTGTGGTTCGATTGAGGATAGCGCATGTGCGACGTGGACACGGGAGGGGTAGATGCAGACGGAGTGCAGTAGACCGATCGAGACTTGATATGTCATGTTCATCATAAGAATCAACTAGAATATCTAGTCTGCAGATTTCCGTAGGAGACACTCTACTGTCATGTTGATATGACAATGCAAAGGGGGTCAATAAGGACGACTTAGGGTAATCGACTCTTCTAATCCTTCCTGTGACAAATATCATCTAGAACTTAAATGTCAAAACCTCTTGTTCTTTCGAAGCTTCCAAGTTACAACCATAAGGGTTATCATCACACACAACAGGGTTAACATACACAAGATGACGTAGTACTACCAGTACCACCACTACTCCCTTGCATACTTGCTCGGCTCGGTCTCCGAAATCAAATATTTGAATCTCCAAATCTGATTGACGCGCTTATAAAAAACGTCTTACTAAGCCATTCCGTCCACCTGACAGGTGCGGTACCAATGAATTGCGGCAATTATGCGCCAAGCCAAGAAGGTAACGTGGGGTACAAACGGGACATTACACAGTGTTTAGATTGAATATGTCGTTATTCAAGAGTATAAAAGGCAAGCGGGGTATGAATACCCTCAAGTCTCTTTTTTCCCTTGTTAAACTCATCCAACATTGAGAAATTTACAAAAATGGCTACATTCACCGAGTAAGCGACACTGACGTCATCTTAATAAACCTAGTCTAGTCTAGCTAACCCACCCCCAGTAAAGTCTTCGTGCTCAACACAGGCGATAAAATGCCCGCCTTTGGTCTCGGCACCTGGCAGTCTGCTCCCAATGCAGTCCGGGACGCCGTCAAAGCGGCCCTCGAGCAAGGCTACCGTCACATTGACACGGCCTTGGCCTATGGCAATGAAAAGGAAGTCGGTGAGGGTATTAAGCTTTCCGGAGTCCCCCGGGACCAGATTTGGTTGACTACTAAGTTGGATAACCCGTGGCATAAGCGTGTTGCGGAGGGAATTGCCAGTTCGTTGGAGAGCCTCGGGACCGATTATGTTGACTTGTATCTTATGCATTGGCCTTGCTCGAGTGACCCTGCGGATATGAGCAAGGTCTTTGATGATTGGGACTATGTCGACACATGGAAGGAGATGCAGAAGTTGGTCGGAACTGGCAAGGTGAAGAACATTGGTGTATCCAACTTTGGTATCCAGCACCTTGAGAGACTCCTTGCGGATCCCGGCGTTACTGTTGTCCCCGCAGTCAACCAGATCGAGTTACACCCCGGCAACCCCTCGCCTAAGCTCGTTTCCTACTGCCGCTCAAAAAACATCCACCCTACCGGCTACTCATGCCTGGGTAGCACCAACTCGCCTCTGTACACCAACGAGGTCCTCAAGGCTATTGCTGAGAGCAAGGGCAAGTCGGTTCAGCAGGTCTTGCTTCGTTGGGGCCTTCAAAAGGACTGGAGTGTTATTCCCAAGTCTGTGTCTCCATCGAGAATCGAGGGGAACAGACAGGTTGATGGTTGGGAGTTGACTGCCGAGGAGGTTGCCAAGATCGATGCTATTCCGGATCGGTTCAAGGTGTGTGGAGACTCATGGATTCCCATCCGGGTCTTCTTCGGCGATGATGAATAAGTATGTAAATAGCATAATGAATTATAACTTTGGCGTAGTCGCCATTTCAGAAAGCACATCAGATATACACCCACGAATTCTTTCCGCAAGTCGTGCTGCCTCGTCGTCATCTAGATCCTCTCGTTGCCCTCGTCCAAACATGGTAAAACTCTCACTGAACCGCCCAGATTTGCGGATCTCGGGACGGGGGATTAAATGGAAATGCACATGTGGTACAACCTGCGCAGCTGCAGCCCCATTATTTTGAACGACATTCCAATCATAGACACCTGTTGCGCGTGTGAGTGCTTTACTCAGAACTAACAACCACCGGCCAAGCTCGGCACCTTCGGCAGGTGTAACGTCAGTGTATTTTGAACGGTGAGGTCGCGGACATAGGAGAATATGGCCTTGGGCTAGTGGCATGATGTCGAGGAAGGCGATCACGCTAGGTGTGCTTAGAACGATGTGGGCCTGGGGTGATAGATTGGCAGGTGATATAGCTGGCGAAGTAGGCGGTGGCGGACTTTGTGGCGAATAAGGGGGGTATGTTGTTACGATTTGGCAGAAGGGGCAAGGTTGTGGCGGCATTTTGACAGTGTTTTGGTCTTGAGATAGACAAAGAATTAGTGAATTAGAAAGTTGTCCTGGTGATAGTTGGAAGTGAAGTTTGGAGCTCCCAGAATTCTAGAAGGGGCAAGCTCCCATGCGATGCGCCGGACCAAAAGTCTCCCAACACATTTGTGCGCCTGACCGCCCGGCAGAAAAACAGCGACCAGGATATTTTTTGGGCCATAGACAGACAGGCAAGGCGTCGCATCATCACCATTATCAATTCGTCGCAAGCCCAACGTCATTTGTCATCAACTACACGGCCATCATAACCGTCTCAGTTATCCGTTCTCTCGACTTACCCAGAATATCTCGACAATATGTCCAACTACCAGATTCCCGGCTCGACCAACAATGCCGTGGGTACCGGCTCGACCAAGTTTGAGGGCCCCACTAAGTTGCAATATATCTGCGGTGATTGTGGGTTGAACTCTACTCAGCACCAGACTGTTCCATTTTTGAGATGCAAGGAGTGTGGTTGCCGGATTCTGTACAAGCCACGGACTAAGAGGTGAGTTTTGGGACACTCTAAAGTGTATGATGGGATGCTAACAATTTGGATGTAGAATGGTCCAGTTCGAGGCTCGGTAATGGGTGGATTAAATTGGTTGATACTCTAATTGATTTGTTTTGGTTCTTCTACATTCTGTCTAGTGTTTTGTGTACAAATACTTCGCGAAACTGCCCTCAGCAACGATACTCTCCTTCTCAGCTTCCCTCGCAGCCTCATAACGAGCCTGAAGACCCTCTCTATCCTCCTCATCATCATCGGCAAACTCATCTGAATCCAGATCGTGATCTTCAATATCCTCGGCAGCCTGATCCACTGGGTCCTTCACGGGGACAGAAGCCTTACCCTTGGTATCCATGTGCATGCCCTTGAGCATCTTCTCCAGTTCCTTTTGTCTTTGGGCTTCTTGTTCGTCGGCGCGCTTTGCCCGTTTGCGGTCAAGTTCTGGCTGGTAGGTTGCGTCGAATTCGGCGGCTTTTTGGTCGACAGCGGCGAAGAATTCGTCGATGCCGGTGCCGAGACGGGAGGAGACACCGACGACGGAGAGGTGGGCGTAGAATTCCTCAAGCATCAAACTCATACTGTTCAATAGTGACCCCATGTACCCAGTGCCACCACCACCGTAGGATTCTCCAGCAAGGATATCTCTGTTTTCATCCTCATTCAAGGCTTTTTGGAAGGCATCGTAGTCGGTCATCCACTCCGTCGCAAATGAAGCATCCTTGACGTCAGTCTTGTTGAAGACGAGGATCATGGGAAGCTTGGTCTTGTAAAGAATGGAGCAGGCGTAAAGCATGTTGGACATGAAAGTACTTGTGCTGGCTGTTCTGGGAGTATCGATAACGTAGGCGATAACGGTAGGGAATGAGGAGGCGAGTGATTCCAGGATGATAGAACCGGAGGCGGACCAAACGAATACCTCGATTTGACCGGCTGGGATGTGTTAGTGACATGTGACTTTGTATAACAACGGGTGAGAATAACGTACGAGTATCAATGAGGATGTGTTCCATGGGAGCTTGCTTTGCTGGCTCTTCCTTGGCTTCTTCAGGCTTGTCGTCTGAAGATTCCTCCTTCTTTTCCTCTGGAGCAGCTTCGTTTTCCTCCGGCTTCTCCTCGTCGGTGCTAGAAATACCCGCTCTCTTCTCAAGCAGCCCCAAAACTTGGTCAATCTTGGTAGCAAACAAGTTCAAACTGGTAATGATTCCACCGTTGGGGCCCAGGTTGTACTGCTTCATAACCTCCTCATAGTTGACTGAATCGCGAATGTCGATGTTGCTCTCAAATGGGACATTGAGGACGGCAGGATCCAGGTTGATTACGTAGGGTGGCTTGTCTTTGCTGTGAAGGTGGGAGTTGATCCGGCGCATAAATGTGGTTTTGCCGGAACCTAATGAGAGTTAGTTAGGCCCGGAAGAGAGTCGCCAGAGAACATACCAGCCATGCCCACGCAGACGATGGACACGGGACGTTTAGGCCCAGTAGAAGTCGAAGTAGATGCCATTTTGCTTTTGTGTATATAGTTTACAATGAATCAAGAAATTCAACCCCGCCGCTTACAAACTACATATCCAACGACGTCATGGTAACCCTTGCTGATATTAAATTCTCTGCCGGGGTGTAACCCACACTACAGCCTTGCCAAATTTGTGGGTATACATGTCAGCCTTGCGATTTGCGACAGTGACAGTGACAGAAAATTGTCGCAAAACATACACATTCACAATGGACGACGGGCTCGCCGATTTCGAAAAGCAGCTGGCGCAAGACAAGGCGACGCGCGAAAAAGAAGAGTCGAGGGAGAAGAGACATCGGTCACATCGGCATAGGGAGAAATCCCGCGACAGACGACGAGATAAGGAGCGTGATCGCTCGAGATCAAGGGAGCATAGACGAGATTGGGATACAGACGATAGACGGGAGAGAGATCGGAAACACCGGAGCCACCGCGATCGTGACCATGAAAGAGACCGCGAAAGAGATAGAGACCGCGACCATAGAAGCCACCGCCGCGATGACGATGAACACCGCCGGAAACGATCTCGCCGGGAATCCCGGTCGCGCGACAGACAGAAAGCTGAGATGGAACCGGAAACTATAGGCGATGCTATGGATATCGACAAGCCAGTGGCGATTCGGGCAGACTGGATGACGGCGCCATCTGCACTGGATGTGGATTATGTTCAGAAGCCCGTTGATGCCCCGAAGCCGAAGAAGGAGGAGAAAAAGGTTGTCAGGGAGTTACATTCACGGGAGTTAAATCGGGGGTTGAATGATGAGAAGGACAGTGATAGTGAGTTTGAGAATGAGGATGCGCCGACTGTTGACTACAAGTTTGGTGATTCTGGGTCAAAATGGCGACTGGTTAAGCTTGACGCCGTCTATAAAGTCGCTGAAGATGAAGATAGACCGGTGGATGAAGTTGCGATTGAAAGATTAGGCAGCCTTCAAGCCTTTGATATCGCCAGAGAAGAGAAGGAAGAAATGGAACGGAGGCGGCTTTATGGAGAGGGATACCAGATTAAGGAAGGACCGGATGGACACTTGTTTGAGCAAAGACAAAAGGAAAAGAAGGGCAAGGAGGCAGAAGAGCCAGTCAACGATAGACTGAATCCTGGTATTGCCTTACGAAGTGGCATTCGCATGCCTGAGAAGCAAACAGCAGCTCCAGTGGTCGACCAGACGCAACTAAACCGCATGCGCGCCGCCATGATGAAAGCCAAGCTAAGAAGAGCCCCGGATGCCGCCAAGCTAGAAGAGGATTACAACGTGGCCGCTGCAGCATTCGCCGCTGCCCCTCCACCTCCAAAGGATATTGTTCTAGGAGCTATGGAGTCACGACTTCTCGCTGGAACACGCGGAGAAGTCAAGGCGGTCACTAACAAGCGGGGTACTGAACGGGGCACAGTTGTTGCTAACGACGATATGTCCATTGAGGATATGGTGAGGGAAGAAAGAAGGACGAAGGGAGCAAGAGGTGGTGAGGGTATGAGACTTGCGGAGAGAATTGCTAAGGACGGGAAGTTTGATGATGATCTGGATTATATGGATGAGAATGCGGATAAGTTGGCTACTAGAGTCCACAAGTCGGAGGTGAACTTGAAGAATACCGCGGTCCATGAGTACCAAAAGGTACAGCGCATCTTGGATAACTGTCCGTTATGTTACCATGAAGATAAAGCCGATCCTCGTCCTGTGGCACCGGTCATTTCAGAGGGTGTGAAGACATATCTCACTCTTGCGCCGGCCCCTGAACTATCCCCGGATTCTACAGTGATTGTCCCGCGCATCCACCACACGAACTTGCTAGAGTGCGATGACGACGAATGGGAGGAAATCCGCAACTTCATGAAGTCACTAACAAGACTTTACCACGACCAAGGCCGCGATGTAGTATTCTACGAGAACGCTGCTGCCCCACAACGAAGGGGACATGCCGCCATGGTTGCTGTGCCCATCCCCTATGAAGACGGGGCTATGGTTCCTGCATACTTTAAAGAGGCTTTCCTATCCGCTGATGAAGAGTGGTCTCAGCATAAGAAGGTCATTGACACGGCCAAGGGGGCTCGTGAGGGGCTTGGACGAACGGCATTCAGAAGGATGATTGCTAAGGAAGCACCTTATTTCCATGCTTGGTTTGGTTTGGATGGGGGATTGGGACATGTGGTTGAGAATTCGGATAAGTGGCCTAGAGGTGACTTGTTTGCTAGAGAGGTTCTTGGTGGTATGATGGATGTTGAGGCTCGGATACAGAAGAAGCAGGGGCGATGGGAACGGGGAGATTTTAGGGTTGGCGGGTTTAGAGGGAAGTGGCGGAAGTTTGATTGGACTAGAATTTTAGAAGAGGTTTAGAATGTTGGATATACATTTGTAGGTATGTATGTATATGCATACGATTTCGCCCGATTCATCTGGCCTGAAATGCACTGCATTTATGAGTACTAGTTACCCCACTTTGTATGTATGCAGGTATGTACGTCAGCCCTCATAGGCAGGCTTACGCAGGATTCTCAAGGTACTGGCCTCAAATACATAGATGCAGCGTAGAGAGTAGGTGCCAACGGAGTGACATGGATAATATGGGGCACCTGAAAGAGAGGGCTGCAAGCACAATGACTTGACAGATAAAAACTTGAAGGCATCTTTTGTTGGTATATTTTCAGTTGTCCAACGCGATATCTTATTTCATCTTTTCATCCTGGGCTTTCCATCGCCGTCTTTTAAATTCATTGACAAGGCAAAATATTGTCGAAATGGTGTTAATGCGATTTCCTGAAAATCTTCTATCGGGCCCGAAATCTATTGGCTTTATGACTGAGGAACAAGGTATAGAATATTGTAAGTACGCACCGGAAATTTTGGTCATTTCAGAGTGTCAAACATCAGGCATGCCAATGATGTTGTTGCTTTATAGACAGTCTGTTGTAAAACGCTAGATGTTGACTACATGTGGGGGAAAATGAAGACTTTGCCACGATAGTGGATACGAAAGCAATTCTGGATGAAGTCGGAACCCCAAAGGAAAACGAATACCGATTCACTCATAGGAGGATCACTCGGAGCGGGTCTCCTAGTATGTCATTCAAGATACGTGGGCCAGTTGGTCCGTTTTCATACACCCACAAACCATTAGCGCAAAGCGACACACAAATCTGAATTGTGACACTTTTACCCGAAAAGGGGTTGGAACCGTTAACATGCTCTATGTCTGCCCACAATTTTCCGTCTGACACGGGGAAGTATACGTGTCTATCGTATATCTGGGGCGCGAAGACAGGCACATATCCTATGTATCTTGATTCTGGGATTATCGGGATCACCGAGAATCTGATGGCGGCTTCATGGCACATACGGCGTGAACGAAAGCCAATTCGCTTATGGATCGACGCTTTATGTATCAATCAGGAGGATGACGAGGAAAAGGGTCATCAGGTCCAGATGATGGGAACGATTTACGAAAAGGCAGATCGGCTCATCTCATGGCTGGGTTCGGCTCAATCGGACATCGCACACATTTCACGAGATTTGAACCGTCTGTTTCAAGCCTCATTGGATTGGGAAAAGAATGACGATTCCCGTCGTCGGCTAGTGACATCGCTTACAAAGGTTAACTGGATAAACCTGCGACCAGTCTTTGATAGTGCGTATTGGACTCGCGCATGGATTGTCCAAGAGGTTGCCATCCGTGAGGAATACCGTGTACTATACCCGTTGTTGGACAACACACTAGACAAGCTTCGATATCCAATGGCAAGACGACACGCCCAATGGCCCAGAATTCGGGGGTTTACTGCGGACTACCTGCTATACGGGCAATACAAGATTTCACTGTGGTGCATTCTAGTTATAACAGACGCGATAGACAGCAGTCAATTCGATCCACGTGTTGTGGATATAGCTGAGTCGTTGTCAAATACTGGGGGATTTAACGAGAGTCTATTTTCTCTAAACCAGCGGGTATTGCATAGTATTGTTTCGCCATTTTCAGGAACATTAATCTCACAGCTAGAACAATGCTCGGGCGACACTATGAACTTTGCCGCCGCTTATGGTGATTCATGTATACAGCTTCGGATAGAGATGAATCGCGTCCGCCTTTTTTCTCTTGCTGGACTCTACAGGCATCTCGAAATAACAGTCGACTACAACAGACCTGACACGGAGGTGGTCCTGGACATTGAAGAAAAAATAGTGTCGTCTCTAAGAATCAAACATTATGGTTTTCCCCTACCCTTTGAGAATCAGGGATTACGGCCGACTCTTGATAGTGCAATGCCGGCGGCCGACACTTTAGTGTCTTGGGTTCCGTACGGCGAAACTATTGTATTTCCCTCAAAGTTCTATTCTTCTTTCTTCATCGATCTTTTAGACCCATCATTTGAATACAGAAGAACTGACACATTCCAAAATATCACATTTATTCATGACCCGGGGTGCGGAAACCTACACACTCAGTGTATTTACCGAGCTAAAGTTGTCAAAAGGTTCCAAAACACTGGCGATAGGGAGCTTAGAAAAGCAATGGCAGCGTGCTTCGGCGGAAACCAGCTTGATAATGAAGAGAGAGACTTCTTACTGCAATGGTTGGGATATTGACGGCCTTTCAATGAGAGTACCAAGGAAGCTTTGGAACAGTGCTTGAACATGGACAGATACGGGGACAATGATGTTGATGAAAGTCTTGTGAAAATCCTTTGGCGGATACACCAAGGTGGCCACAACTTTGGTCTTTTATCGGATGGCAATCTATTTGTGGGCTGTTCATACAGCAAAGTTGGCGATGAAGTTGTCCTGGCTGAGGGATTCCACCATCCATTTGTAGTGCGAAATGCAACCCCAGAAGGCGAAGTTCTGTTCGTCGAAGCGGCCATCTTGGTGGGCATTCCGCAGGTCAAAGTCATCACCGAAAGTAGGCAAGAGCTTATAATAGTGTAACATATTAGACTTTATTTCAATGGATAGTTAAGATCAAAATATATAGTTATGTTTGATGCAAGCCGCAATCTTGCATGATGCCACAATGGAACTGTGAAGCTCGTACTGTAGGTCTTTCCAGTTGCTCTGCTGTAGACGTTAAAACCTTGGAGTGTCAGCGCAGTGACGGCGACGCCTGGACAGAGATCGATAATTAGTTTATCGTGCCTCATGGATACTATCAAAGCATTTACCTACATAACGGCAGTAGAATTCTTACTAAACGATTGAGAAGTCAATATGTAGACTACGCTGTGTTGTTACCGTTTGGCACTTGTCAGTCACAATCATGGATATTGTTCAAAATTTCGCGAGTGATGTGAATAGTCACAGTCAAGGAAAGATGGTTACCGTGGCTGGAAAAGACATGTTTAACGACGTATTACGGGCTTTTATATCTCCCCAAGCAGTTTGTCTGAAACGTGAAATCCTGTGTTACGTTTGGAACGGAGTTACGATTGTACAGGTGACGTTCAAGCTAACAGCACGTTAGTCATGTGTCTGTGTTACGTGGTTACAAGAACCATCCTAGTAACTGCTCAAATCGACGTTCGGTGAGAAAATAGGGAAGTGTTGTTCTGTGCCAGATTCTTTAAATCATCATTACAATTCGTCATGTGAAACGCTCATATTTGTGCAGCGTAGGATGATGAGGTCCTGCGTGGATTAACGGCAGTAGTCAAACATTGTGGTTATTGTTGAGTGGGTTTAAAGTTGGACATCGGTCTGCGAACTTCCCGTGAATCCACGCCCCATGGACCTATACATGGTTTGGCCAGATATTTGTAATCTGTTTGACGGAAGTATATGTAGTGTTACGATTTAGGTAATATGCGGTAGACTAACCGGTTGTACCGCCTCACTTTAGAGGTAGCAGGACAATGGTGGGCTGGACTCTAGTGAAAAGACAGCAAGTATGGTAATGTCTTGTGGTCCTCGGACCATCTTGAATCCACTTGGCGACAGTTGATGTGTTAGACTGACTGCAATGGGCTTAGATCTACCCATGATTAGAGTGTTGTAATCGGTGAATCTGTTGGAACTTGTGACAACAAAAGCATGTCTATCTTGAAACCTTTGTTTGTAACCGGGATGACTGTTTACTCAGAAACAATAGGGTTAAACACAGGAATGTATTTACATGGACTAGGGTTAAAGACAGGTAAGTCACAGACAATGACAGTGCCGCCAACGCCACCTGGCATGATGTACTAAAAACGTTTTTCTAGTGTCACATATATTGCAAATAGATTCACATCTCTAGAAAGTGCAATGTCGGTAGCCCCCCACAATGCGGTAGATGTTACGGCGCCCAACTTGACGACAAGAAAGAGTGTGCTAGACCGCGGAAGAGTCACGATAGATCCTATGCATCGACGAGCGAGGCCTGTCTAACCCTCGGCTTTGCTCTCTAACAGGCGATATAAAAAGCAGCATCGATTCGTCAAGTTGAAGTCTAGTTCTGCGCCACTCAGAAGCATGTAACTGTAGTCCTGGAGCTCTGAGTTGAGCAGCCACCCACCGCCGCATCTGCCGATGTTGAAATTACCGATGCCGCCCCTCTTACAGCGGCCGAGACTGTCATTACCGTCACTGTGATCGACGTGCCAAAACCACCGTCGCGGAAGATGAAGCCGTAGCACTTACTAGCGATGAAGAAAACGACGATGAAGCCACACAGGAGAAGGTTCGGTGCTAACCTCAGACATGTAGCTGCCCGAAAGGATGTTAGATTTTACCCTGTCTGACGGTCCGCTTAGGGTTGATGGTAATCAGGATTGAGGTTGAGCACCTGGAGCTACTTCCTTATAGTCACTGACGTCACAGCACCCCAAGAAAAAGACCGAAGGATCCACTCTTTTTGGCGCAGTGTTAGCAGCATGCCCCCAAAAGTCGAGCAATACCCCTGCTTGTGGAGTTTAAAAACGATAACTCCCAGGACATAGAAATTATATAGCCCGGTTGTTCCGATTAAAAAATATGTAAGTGTCACCGATTAGCTGCTTGTTGAGATTGTGTAAGACACAAACACACCGGTGGATTGAGAGTACTCCCGCACCGAAGCAGCGCGCTGCGCCGACGTTCTTTTGACAAGTTGAGACCCGGCGGATAGGCCCTGCATGATGGATAGGGCTTAATACAGGACATGGCGAGAACAGAGAATAGCATGCTGCCACCAGTCAGACAGCAGATGCGGGGTAAACCTGTCAGGGCCTCATTTAATCGGCGCTGTATTTGGCGGTCCATTGGCCCGCCAAGAACGCCCGGTTGAATTGTATTGGCAGTGCCATCATTGCCTACTGATTTTCTATCCCCATCAAGCTGCATAAGCGGGCTGACAGAGGATTCTTAAGATATTGGCCTCAAATACATGCAGTGTGTGGGTATTTGTAACGTGTGATTGAATTGTATGGAGAGAAACTAACCGAAGTGACATGAATACGATGGAGCGCCTTCAAGAGCGGGGTCAAGGCATAATAGCTCAAGGATAAAGACTTGAAGGTATCCAGGATTACCATGTCCTCAGTTGTCCAACAAGATATCATGCTCAACCTTTTCATTCTGTGGTTGCCACTGCCATCTTTGAAACCACTTGACAAGTCACAATATTATCAACATGGTGTTCACGCGATTCCCTCAAAACCTCCCGCCGGGGCAGAAATCTATTGGCTTTATGACTAAAGAACAAGTCATAGAATATTGTAAGTACATACGCCCAGGAGTACTTCGCCATTGTGAAGTGGCGAACATCAATTAAGACAAAAATGCTTTTGCTTCCCGGATGGCCTGTTGTAAAACGCTAGATGTTGACTACATGTAGGGATGAATGAAGACTTTGCCCCCAGAGTGGATACGAAAGTAATTCTGGATGACGCCGGAACTCCGAAGGAAAACGAATACCAATTCACTCATAGGAGGATTAGTCGGATCGGGAAACCTAGTACAACATTCAAGATACGTGGGCCGATTGATCCGCTTTCATTTACCCACAAACCATTAGCGCAAAGCGACACACAAATCCGAATTGTTACGCTTTTACCCGGCGAGGGGTTGGAACCGTTACGATGCTCTATGTCGGTATACGACTTTCCATCTGACACGGGGAAATATACGTCTCTGTCTTATGTATGGGGCGCCAGGACAGGCACATATCCCATGTACCTGGATTCTGGGATTATCGGGATCACCGAGAATCTTATGGCAGCTTTATGGCATATCCGTCGCAAAAGAAAGCCGATTCGACTATGGATTGACGCGTTGTGTATTAATCAGCAAGATGACGAGGAAAAGGGCTATCAAGTTAATATGATGGGCGAGATCTACGAAAAGGCTGAGCGACTTATCTCGTGGCTTGGTCCGGCTCAATCCGAAATCGCCGACATTTCACGAGACTTGAACCGTCTTTTCCAAGCCTCGTTGGATTGGAGAAAGAATCAAGAGACTCGTCGTCGGCTAGTGACATCGCTTACAAAGGTTAACTGGATAAACCTGCGACCAGTCTTTGATAGTGCGTATTGGACTCGCGCGTGGATTGTCCAAGAGGTTGCCATCCGTGAGGAATACCGTGTACTATACCCGTTGTTGGACAACACACTAGACAAGCTTCAATATCCAATGGCAAGACGACACGCCCAATGGCCTAGAATCCGAGGATTTACCGCGGATTACCTGCTATACGGAAAATGCAAGATTTCACTGTGGTGCATTCTAGTTATCACAAGCGCGATTGTGCCATACAGATTCGATGCGGAAGTTGGCAATATAGCTAACTTGTTTTCGAACAATGGGGGGCTTAACGAGACATTGTTTGCTTCGATGCAGGGGGGGTTGTCTAGTATCGCTATGCCATTTTCAGAAACTCTAATATCCCAACTAAAACGATGTTCGAGCGAAACCATGGGATTTGCTGCCGCGTATCGCCTTTCATGTAGAAACCTTCGTGTCGGATTAAACCGCGACCGCCTATTTTCTCTTGCTGGACTCTACAAACATTTCGAAATAGCAGTCGACTACAATAAACCTGACACGGAGGTGGTCCTAGATATTGCAGAAAGAGTAGTATCGTCTCTAAAAATGACACATACTCTTGATGCACTACCCTATGAGAATCACGGATTACGGCGGGCTCCTGATGGCGAACTGCCGGCAGCGGATACTTTGGTGTCTTGGGTTCCGTACGGCGAATCTATTCTATTTCCCCCAAAGTTCTATCAGGGTTACTTTGTTCATTATATCCGCCCATCATTCGAAGAGAGGAGAACTGACACATTTGAAAATATCTCATTTATTCGGGGTCCGGGGTGGGGAAAGCTATACACTCAATGTATGTACCGAGCCAAAGTTTTCAAACTGTTCCAGAAAAACGACCATAGGGAACGGAGAGAAGCAATGGCGGCGTGCTTTGGTGGAAACCAACTTGATGATGCCCAAAGAGACTACTTACTTCGATGGCTGGGATATATTCCACCATTCGAACCGGGTCTCCTCGAACTATTAGAGCAATACTTGGATATTGATAAGTATGGGGATGATGATGTTGACGAAAGTCTCGTGAAAGCCCTTTGGTGGATGCATAGTAACGGGCATAACTTTGGCCTTCTATCGGATGGCAATCTATTCGTGGGCTGCTCATACAGTCAAGTTGGCGATGAAGTTGTTTTGACTGAGGGATTCCACCATCCATTCGTAGTGCGAAATGCAACCCCAGAAGGCGAAGTTCTGTACGTCGAAATGGCCATCTTGGTGGGCATTCCTCAGGCCAAAGTTATCACCGAAAGTAGGCAAGAGCTTATAATAGTGTAACATATTAGACTTTATTTCAATGGATAGTTAAGATCAATATACATAGTTCTGTTTGATACAGGCGCAATTGTGCATGGTACCACAATGGAACTGTGAAGCTCGTACTGTAGGTCTTTCCAGTTCCTCTACTGTAGATGTTAAGAGCTTGGAGCGTGGGCGCATTGGCGGCAAAGCCTGGATAAAGAAAGACAATCAGCATGTCATGCCTGATGCATATCATCAAAGAATTCACTTGCATAGTCACAGTAGATCCATTTACTAAAGGATTGAGGAGTTGTTATGAAGGCTACGCTGTGCCGTTACTGTTTAGAACTCATCAGTCACAATCATGGGTATCGTTCAGAACTTCGTCACTGATATGAATGGGCACAGTCATGGAACGGTCATTACCGTGGCTGGAAAAGTCATATTTAACAACCTTTACAGGTTTTTATATCTCCTCAAAGGGTCTGTCTGAAACGTGAAATCTTGTGTTACGTTTGGACGGGGTTCAAGTTTGTGGAGGCCATGTTCAAGGTGGCGGAACGTTGATCATGTGTGACGAAGTTACAAGAATCATCCTAGTAGCCAGCCAAACTGAGATTCAGTCACAAAATGGGGCAGTTTTGGGTTGTGCCGGATTCTGTATATCATGGTTGCAGCTCATAATGCAGAATGCTCTTATTTTTGCAGTGTACAGATATGACCCCTCGACTGGCTTAACACGAGTAGCCAAACATTGCAGCTATTGTTCAGTGGGTTTCAATTTGTAGATGGTCCTCCGCATATCCTGTGAATCACCATCTCCCGCACATATGTATTGTTTGGTCGCACTTATTTGCCGACATTTTCGGACTACATCTATGTAAACGGAACACTGGATCATACAGTCTGGCTGAACAAAAGTACCTTCATCACTCATCCATAATACAATAGGTGACGAAAGTGGAAGCAATCTTTATCAATCTTAATTGGTTGCTGTGTATCAGCAGATTGCGATTGCCAGGCAGCTTTGTAGGTGGGACACTGAGTGTGATGCCACGGCATGATAAAACATGTATACAACTCTATATTTGCCCATGGTGTAACCCCAAAACACTACACTGTCGGGCGGATGTTCGTTGACAGCTTTCTACATGATGTTTGCCGCATTTTTAAACACTACGACGTCAATAAGGGCCACATAATGCGCAGATTCTAAGGTAACGGTAATCGGTTGAGGAACAACAGTAAACAAGTGTTCATTGCAAAGGTTTGACTTCTTGGCCGTTGACAAATAAACTAATGAATTCACCCTCGCAGCACAAATTCCTTTCAACCGCCAGCATTGTCCGTCATTTCTGTACGTCCTTCGTCACCGTGTTCAGTTCAACGGGTACCGCTAGAAGGTCAACATGTCTTTGGTGCCTCCTCCTTGACATCGCCAGGGCGGATGGTGCTGCCTCCGATCTTGATACCACTAGTCCTGGGACCCAGATCCCTATAATAGCCCATGGTTAACTGAGATCACAATTGCTGTGACATAGTCGACAAATATGGCCTACGTCTTAGATTCTTCGTTCGAATTTTTCGTCTAGAAAGGTATTTTGATTGATTTGGGATACTATATTTCATACTTTCCTGGATGGGGGGCAAAGCGGGCTTTATATACTTTTTCAAGGTGGCGAGTGAAAAACAGTTGTTCAATGTTACCTCGGTATAAGCTGTAGGGGCTGTGTTGGAGAATGTTCATTGCAGGTTATGATAACGAGACGTTGGCTGATGCATGTGATTGCTTATATCTCCGGTGGAACGGGGAATGTAGCCGGCTGACACAACATACACTATCACAAAACGCATCGACTGAGATACGAGCACCTCCTTTTCATATAGAGTTCGAGTCGTAAAGAACCCCATAACTGCTTCTATTGGCTATGGAAATTGTGAATCACCACGCCCATTGGAGTTTATATCGTTGAGCTGGTTTTCATACTGAAGCAAAGCTGATACTAAGACGGAAAGTCCCTACGGAAATGTCACCACAAACCATCATACACTACCGTCGAAAGCTTGAAGGACTATGAAAGATCTATTCATTGCCGCCCTAGGTGTATGGATACAACCCTAGACCTTTGTTCATTTGTAGACAAGTCTGCATATGTCTCCGGTGGCCGAAAGCATACATACGTTGGGTTTGGTACGAAGTGCAGTAAAAAGTTGAGTGGGCTTTCCTTGTTGGGTCATGCATTTGATCATCTTTCTATATTTTGATATGGCGGTTCTCTCCAAAATTGAACTCCTCGGACGACAAGATAGCTCTGGGCATTAGTTCTAAGACACATTCGGAGATGGACATTTACATATGTAGTCTACGGGCTGCATGAACCAAACAATTGTGGTAACATGGATGTACAGCAACGGAGTTAACATCATTTCTCAGACCCGGAAAACCAAGAGGTCAGCTCACGAACCATTCACTCGGTCACGTTTTGGGATATATTATGTGATGGTGTTTCGGCTGAGTGTGTGGCCACGCCATACAGAACTAGCGTGAAATATTCAGCAGCAACATATTCTATGTGAGTCAGGCCCCATCACTATATAGATGTGAGCCGAAGTCGAAAGCTCCTACATCATGTGCCAACGTGAGTGGCACGGCAACGGCCATACCACTGGGACCAAAAGAAGTGGTTCTTCTAGTCCTTCTTTATCGGCGTCTAGATCTCAGCAACCACAGTGGACATTACTCTGTATAGTCTGGAACTGGGTGATGGTCCATATGGAATGGCATACAGGAAGTTTCATCAAACACAACCTGGCCAGACCACTGTACGTAACAGCATAAGATCTCAGCGAAGCTAACAGTCTTTCACTCTGGGGTAGACATTCCTGCTGTCTATTGTGTCGGTGTACACCGGGTATGGGCATTCACATAGTAAGAAACGTCAATCCAGGTAATAAGCCGTTATATCCTCATTTGCGATCTCATTGGCGACCACAAAGGTAATACGTAGCATGAATTGACATGTTTCCAAAGAGCTATATCCTCATATCAATTACACAGTGACTATTCCAACATCCATGGCACAGATATCTTCAAACCCCGGTCCGAGACTCTTGCTTTCTTCAAATAGCACAGAAGCCATCAACTCCCCCGTAGCTGGTCCATTCTGAATACCCCAACATGTATGACCCGCAGCTACATAAACAGCTGTATTCCCAATTCTCCCAAGTAAAGGCCCACTGACTTGTGAATCTTCAAACTGCGGCAGCCAACAACTCTGCTCATTAAGAATTTCAGCATCGCGGATTACAGGAGAGATTAGAGACATGGATGTGGTAATGTGGTTATACCCAGGTTCATCTCTAAATTCGTCATCTGCATACTTTGGTAACGGGACTGCTTTCGCGGGGCCACAAGCGTAGACTGTCCCGTCAGGGCGTGCATAAGCTTCGGGGTCAACTGTTGCTAGACGTTTTCCGCGGACTTTGGGGAGAGCAATGCTGGTGAAAACAGCGTAGGGGGCTACCTCTGCTTTGTATACTACCGAGTTGGCCTGGACGGAGCCAATGGGAAGAGAGGGTATCAACTTTGATGTCCACGGGCCAGCAGCGAGCAGAATCTTGTATGTAGATAGCGTTAACGATTCCCCAGTGTCGCGATTGGTATATGTTACTGTGGCTGGGCTGGTTTGGTGGTTGATTGACGTGACGTGGGCAGGCAAAATAATGTTTACACCGGCCTCTGCCGCCTTTGTCGCCATGAAATTAGTGAACTGGAACGGATGAACCTGTGCTGTTTCTCCCTCCATCTCGCTCCAATCTGTAACAAACGCATCATCAACATAATCCAGATCCGGCGGTAAAACAGCTCGCTTCAATTTGCCTCTAGCCTCGTTATCCTGCTTCGGCAACTTATCCCATTCTACACCTTCCATGTTTCCCCGTCCGTCAACAGAGCCAACCGAGGCTTTGGCTTCGATGCTTCCGCATTTAACTTTGCGATATCCATAGGTCTTGGCACCGTCATGTTCGCTGGCTAGTTGCTTATGCAATGAGAAAGAGCGTGAGGCAAGGCTAGATGGGTAAGCCCAGTCGGCAAGAAGACCGCCAGCTTTGCCGGATGCGGCGGCGGCAATTGATGTGCTTTCTAAGATTGTAATCCGGGTGACGGGGGTATATTGAGCATGCCTAGTGAGGTAGTATGCGGTTGTGCAACCGATTATACCGCCTCCTGTCAGAGTTAGTAGGACTATCATACCATGAACCCTGGTTGAAAGACATACCAATTATGACAATGTCTTGTGGATCTTGAGCCATTTTGAATCTACCTGCGATGGTCGATCGTTTAATCTAACGGAAATTCACCCAAGAGCGCAGATTATTACAATCTTGTAATCGTTGAAACTGGTGCAATTCAATACATTGAAAGCACCGGTGCTAACATATTTATTCTTGTTTCCTAGTCGACGTCATATGACCAACTGTGGGGTTATATCAAAAGACAGGGTTGAGTATCTTTAGGGTTAATACCGGGTTAATCGTAGAGTCGTCGCTAGTTGTACTATCGAGTATGTTGGTTGATGATAGCTGTGTTGATTCCAGTGTCTGTCTTCTCCTATTCAGCATAAAATAAAGTATCTAAGTAGAAGCCGGAGAAAAGCCAAACCTGGGGGGCCCCACCATTACAATGACTGGGAACACAGCTCGTCACGTGATCTCGTACATATGGAGATTCTTGTGACGTCATCAAACTCAACACCTAAACCTCTGCGTAGTCAACTATATTCACAAATTAATCACCGGGAGTGCAGAATTTGGCTTGTTTGGGTCACAGAAAAGCGACATCCAACTGATCAACCTTTACTTTGACAAGCACGTTGTTAAATATGTGGGCATGGGTGTTGGGATTGATGACGTCATCCGGATCTCCATATGCAAGAGGCTATGTGACGAGCTGTGGAGGATTATGTGACGAGATGCTTCCCCAGCCATGATAATGGCCGGGCGCTTAGTAGTTTGGGCATATAGTTTCTTTCCCCCTCTTTTTGTTTCCCTCTTGCTCTTGCTCTGCTCCTTTTACTAGATAACTGATCAGAGATATCACAAGTGAATACAATAACCATCAACCAAGATACTTGCTATTACGACTATCGTGAACTCCCCAATTTTGCACACGTAAAGGTTATTAACATATGCAATGGCCCCAAGAGGGCAAGAGTAATAGAAGACTGTGAGTTCCCAGCGGTATTCACTGAAACAACAATTGACAGAGTCAACCTCCATGTCCAACTGACCAATCAACGCACTAAGCCGCACCGGATCAGCAGAGTTTGTCATCATACCTTCATTCCCAGCGATTTAAACATCCCCAACCCCTGATGACCTGCACCGAGAAAATCAGATAGATGTTGCGCTACCTTGAACGTGACCTCTACAAGGTTAATCTGTTCTAAACGTGACACAAAGTTTCACGTTTTAGACAGCCCGCTTAATGGGGTATACAAGTATCCCATGAACATTGACGGCAGCCCTGTAAATATATCAGATTGTGCCACCATCTTTATTTTGAAAGGAAACCTAATATCTGGCTGGTTATGTTGAAACTCTGACGAGACAGCCTAATTTCAATGTTGTCGTATCACCCGTGCAATGGACGCCACCACTGCCGCCATACAAGTGAATACCGTGATATCCTCCATAAGGCATTCTGTAATCACTGTGCATCAATACATAATGATTGATGTGACCAATCTCGAAGTTTAGGTTCTTGGCGGATATAGTAGAGTAAATGAAAAAGCCTGGGATAGTAACATGTTAGTCCGGAAATCGTCTCATACCCAGTTCCGGCTTGTATTAAACATAAATATATATTTGATCCTACGTATCAATTGAAATAAAGTCTAATGTGTTACACTATTACACTATTACAAGCTCTTGCCTCCTTTCAGTAATGAATTTGGCTTGAGGAATGCCCACTAAGAGGGCTATTTCGACGAACAGAGCCTCACCTTCTGAGGTCGCATTTCGCACTACGAATGCGTGGTGGAATCCCTCAGTCAAGACAACTTCATCGTCAATTTGACAGTATGAACAACCCACGAATAGATTGCCATCCGATAGAAGGCCAAGGTTATGACCACCATTATGCATCCACCAAAAGACTTCCACAAGACTTTGATCAACATCACCATCCCCATACTTACCAATATCCAAGTATTTCCGTAGTCTTTTCAGGCGACACGAGTTGAAAGGTGGTCTATAACCCAACCATTGGAGTAAGGAGTCTCTCTCTTCATCGTCAAGCTGGGTTACGCCAGAACTCGCTGCCATTGCTTTTCTCAGCTCCGTGTGGTCGTCTTTTTCGAATAGTTTGACAACTTTGGCTCGGTACATACACTGAGTGTATAGCTTTCCCCATCCCAGACCCCGAGTAAATGTGGTGTTTTCGAATGTGTTAGTTCTCCTGTCTTCAAATGACGGCATTAGAAGGTCAAAAAAGTGACCATCATAGACGCATTGGTGAAACATAATAGATTTGCCGTACGGAACCCAAGATACCAAGTATCGGCCGCCGGTATAACATTATCCGGAGCCGGCTGTAATCCGTGATTGGAAAAGGGTAGTGCAAAACCGAAGTGTTTAATTCTTAGAGACGACACTATTCTTTCTGCAATGTCTAGGACCACCTCCGTGTCTGGTTTGTTGTAGTCGACTGCTATGTCGAGATGTTTGTAGAGTCCAGCAAGAGAAAACAGGCGGTCGCAATTTATCCCCACTTGAAGGGCTGTACATGAACGTTCATACGCTGCGGCAAAGTCCATAGTTTCGGCCGAGCATTGTTCCAGCTGTGACATCAATGGTTCTGAAAATGGCGAAACAATATGACAGAATACCCCCGGGCCGGCACAGAAGAGAGTCTTGTTAAAGCCCCCAACATTCGGCAACAACTCAGATATTTCTATAACCTTCGGATCGTATGGGCTCCTTGCTATCGCTTTTGTTATGACTAGAACACACCACAGTGAAATCTTGCATGGGCCATATAGCAGATAATCTGCAGTAAATCCCCTTATTCTGGGCCATTGCGAGTGTCGTCTTGTCATTGGATATCGAAGCTTGTCTAATTTGTTGTCCAACAACGGGTATAGTGCACGATATTCTTCACGGATGGCAACCTCTTGAACAATCCACGCGCAAGTCTAATAGGCACTATCAAAAATTGGCCGCAGGTTCACCCATTTAACCTTTGTGAGTGCTGTCACTGGTCGACGACGCGTATCTTCATCATTCTTCTAATCCAACGAGGCTTGGAAGAGACGGTTTAAGTCTCGTGAAATTTGTCTGATTTCGGATTGAGCCGAACCCATCATCTGGACCTGTTGACCCTTTTCCTCGTCATCCTCCTGATTGATACACAAAGCGTCGACCCATAAACGAATTGACTTTCGTTTCCGCCGTATGTGCCATGAAGCCGCCATCAGATTCTCGGTGATCCCGATAATCCCAGAATCAAGATACATAGGATATGTGCCTGTCTTTGCGCCCCAGATATACGATAGACACGTATACTTGCCCGTCTCTGATGGAAAATCGTGTGTGGACATAGAGCATCGTAAAAGGTCCAACCCCTTGCCGGGTAGGAGTGTAACAATTCGGATTTGTGTGTCATTTTGCGCTAAAGATTTGTGGATGTATGACAGCGGACCGATTGATCCACGTATCCTGAATGTCGTACTAGGAGAGCCGGTCCGAGTGATCCTCCTATGAGTGAATCGGTATTGGTTTTCCTTCGGGGTTCCGACTTCATCCAGAATTACTTTCGTATCCACTATGGGGGCAAAGCCTTCATTTGCCCCTTCATGTAGTCAGCATCTGACGTTTCACAAATGGTTATCCATGAAAGAACAACACATTTGTCATACTTGATGTTTGACACTCTGAAATGATGTAATACCCCTGGGCGTACTTTCAATATCCGATGCCTTGTTCTTTAGTCATAAAGCCAACAGATTCCTGGCCTGGTGGCAGATTTCTGGGGTATCGTGTGAACACCATCCTGTTGATATTTCGACTTGTCAATTAGTTTAGAAGACGGCCGTAAAAACCCCAGGATGTTTGAACAAGATATATTGTTGGACAACTCAAAATATATCAACAAAAGATACCTTCAAGTCTTTATCCTTGTGCCATCGTGGCTTTAGCCCGCTCTTGAAGAAGCCCCATATTATTCATACGCGTCATCCAATGCAACCACACGTTACAAATACCCACAAGCTGCATGTATTCACAGCCAGCTATTTTGGGAATTCGGCGTAGGCATGCTTCTATGGCTTTAGGGGGGTAAGAGGTGAGTAGGCAATGATAACACTGCCAATACAAATCAACCGGGCGTTCCGGTGGCTTAGAGAATTTCAGCCCTTTTGAGAATGCGCTCTTTTCCGTGTGTCTTGACCAAACGTGGCCACTGAAAAGGTGTTAATGATGAGTTTAAGGTTGTTCCATCAAAAAGATCACAAAATGCACGAAATTCGAGGGCAATTAATCTACAAGTATAAGAAGTATTGACAGGTTTATGGTCTCTGGGCTTGTATACCCTCCTCGTTGTGCAACATCTAGCCATTTTCACACGGAGGACCGGTGGATTCTGCCTGGTCGACAAGCCCCTAATAGCTGAGGGGTATGTTGTAGAAGGTCCATTCCTACTAGGAAAGCCAGGGCATCGTGGTATCTCTCACTAAGTATTCAGCCCTTGTCTGACACGACTGGTCGTGCACCGGAAAGATTCCCTGTCACTAGCTGTGGCGTAACAATGAACTACCAAACGAAGCGCTGATTGGATAAGGCACTGGCAGGTGTACCCCACATCTGCTGGCTGACTGGTGGTAACATGCTGTGCCATGCTCTGCTCTTGCCATCTCCTGTATTAAACCCTATCTGGGAGATCTCACGATATAGGAGCGGTTTGATTTGGATTTTACGACGTGACCCCTTCATTCTATTCATCGACTATCTTCGTGGCACTTGTGTCCTCTGTCGAGCCAAGGACATATCTCGTCAGCCATCTTAGTCATCATCGAAGTAACGCACCGACCCCAAAACTGACTGGTGTAACGTTGATTGAATATCACCCGGGATGTTCAACATGTCTCTTTTTTGTCATTACTCTCATTGTGTTCAACACATGGACATGTGTGTTAAGCTTGATGACGTCTCAAGAATCTCCGTAGGTATGAGAACACATGACGAGCTGTTCAGGATCATGTGACGAGATATGGTCCCCGTCATCGTAATGGTGGAATTTCCTCCCCGGTTGCTCTCTTCTCCGGCTTCTACATAGATAACTCATTATATATTCGACAAGTGAGCACCGACACCGGAATCAATACAACAATCATTCACCAATATACTTGCTATTATGACTATAGCCATCTCTCCAGTTTCACAGTACACGACATCTAGTGCCTGAATGGTGGTAGTCTGCTATGCTCTGCTCTTGCTTTGTCCTGTATTAAGCCCTGTCTGGGAAATCGCGCGATATAGGAGCGGCTTGACTGGGATTGTACAACGTGATCCCTTCATTCTTTATAACCACTATCTTCGTGACACCTGTTTCCAAGGACATACCTCGCCAGCCATCTTGTCAGCCTTTGGCGATAGGGCTAATGCCTGGTAACCCTTAATCAGGTCTGATGCCCATCGTGAATGTATATGGTCTGTTTATTCTAGAAATGTTACCTACTCTCGTTAATACAATCCAAGTTATCTGTGATATGCTATTGCATCATATCCACTCCGTCATGTGTTTGTAACCGGGATGACTGTACACCATGCAATCATAGGCTTAAGCACAGAAATAGCTTTATCTGGACTAAGGTTAAAGACGGGTTAGTCGCAGACAACGACAATGACGCCAACACCATCGGCATGTTGTAACTAAAATGCTTTTCTAGTGTTATAGATATGGGAAGTAGCCTTAAATCTCGAGAAAGTGCAATATCGGTAGCCCCCCGAAACGCGGTAGATGTTACGGCGCCCAACATGACGACAAGTGCTGAACTTTTGGGGGCATGCTGCTACCACTGCGCCAAAAAGATGGATCCTTTGGTCTTTGTCAATAGGCACTCTGATATCAGCGACTATAAGGGAGAAGCTTCAAGTGCTCAACCTCAATCCTGACTACCATCAACCCTAACCGGACCGTCAGACAGGGTACAATCTAACAACAAGCAAGAGTGTGCTTGACCGCAGGAGGGTCACGATAGAGACTATGTGCCGACAAGGGAGGCCTGCCTAGCCCTCGGTATTGGTCTCTAACAGGCGATATAAAAAACAGCATCGATTCGCCAGACTGGAGTCCAGTTCTGCGCCACTCAGAAGCGTGTAACTGTGGCCCTGGAGCGCTGGGTTGAGCAGCCATCCACCGCCCGGAAGAAGTTCACTTCAATCGTCCATCCTGTCACGATCATAGTAACTTGAATGAAGTTTGGAAGAAAACAGCGAGGTTTGAAAAGCTTCAGTGATAAAGCAAAGAAGGCAGACAAAGATACAATCGCCCACCTTCTCGTTCCCGCCCGCTCGTGGCTTTGATCATTGCCTGCCTAGTACACTGGCTGGCCAACTGCCGTAAACCTCATTCTACCACTCCTTCTGCCCCAGGGAAATCTTCACACGAAAGAGTTAGGTCTAATCAACGCTTTATACCCAGCAGCAAGTGGCCTGTTGTTAACTTGTGAACATGGGTGTTGAGCGTCATGACGTCATAGTGATCGACACCAATGAGCGATTATATGTGAGGAGCTGTGAAGGATCATGTCACAAGATGGTTGTTACCAGGTATGGTAATAGTCGGGCGTTTGGTAATGTGGGCATATAGTCTCTCCCCTCCTCTCTCTCTTTCCCTCTTTCTCTCGCTCTTCTCCTTTTGGGGACTGGCGAACTGATACAGACGTGAACAACATGAATACATATATCTCGACTTCTTCCTCATACTATATCTTTCTCAGTGACAGTCTCACTTTAGCACCTGTTTCTCTAGGAACTCCCAGGCTGTCACGGCGTAGTTTCAAAGTCGTGACCGGAGAGAATGGAGAGGGGTACAGTGTGATCACTACTAACAGGCTTGTGGCTCTGCTAGTCAAGTGGTTATAATGGACGAGCGTGGAGACGATTGAAATGGTGGCTGCTGCATGAATCGGTGGAAAGTGGATGGCACGTGTGTATCCTCAGGTAGACTGACAAGCACGGGGTTTCTTAGCAATGAGTTACATCAAGGTACCGCCGAAGACTATCCTGTCAGATGGTTTTAATGCACATCCACTGATGTAGGGTATTGTGGGAATGAAGACGAATGCTCTTAGGATTATGCTCGAGGACTAGATTGAAGAAGGTGGATGTCACGTCCACGCCGAGATCGGCTGGATTACATACGAGCGCGGGGAGTCCAACATCACTATCATCAAGGCTGCGGAAAGTCATAGACAAGTTGGCGGCTCGCGGCATAACAGCGGTTTTGGCCCCTTACTGTCCTGGTGTTCGGATGGAAAACAAGCCGAGCAGATCGCCGGAGGTAACTATCAGAGCGGCACGGGACTTTGTGCAGCGCTCCGGTAACAAGCGACAGGTCTTACTCCTTTAGTTGGACATTGCTGGGGGGTTTGACAGGGCAGATTACGAATGGCCAATTAATGAGTTTTCAATGAAGGCAGCTTTGTTCTATGTTACGAACTGGCTTACGAGCTCTGTCGCTAGTATAAATGTGACGCTTTCTCTCAACGGTGAAGACACGGGTCTGGGACCGGTGCCTTCCCGCGGTCACGGATCTTGTTCATCACGTCCATTCCAAGCATGCATGAGTAGATTGCAATTGCTTTTCCGGAGTTACGGGGGTTGAATTTGCCGACGACCCCAACCTGTTGATTTGCGCGAAGAAACGTGCAAGACCCGAGGAGTCTGTCCATGTTGGGTATATGGTGTTGGCGAAATGGGTAACCACACAACCACTGCGAAATCTAGGCTTGAGATCATAGGTGGGGTACGAAACACTCGGCGCACTTTAGGAGTTGAGGCTGAGGCCGACTTTGACGTATGTACCCGTAGCCTTAACATAGGCTGGCGTTTTCCAGATTTTTATTGACAAGCTGGAAGCCTCCTAGTCAATGGCTTCACGCGCTTACACTGTTGCGTAAAGCAGTATGTCTGTTTCTCGCCTCCACATTGAGACCGCTTGCGAGCTGCTGCAAGAGTACCTAAGCCGTCGTGCTACTCGTAGCGAAGTGTGGCTAATGGAATCCCCTCGCGTGAGAGTTCGCCCTTACACAGGATGTGTGGCCAACCGACACTTCGGCCGAAGAGGCCTTTACGTGACTAGAGCACGAGCTCAAGGTTAAAGTTCTGCGGTTTGCAGGGCATAAAAAAGGGAGGTGAATGTTGGATTAAAGGGCACCAGGTTAGAGAGAGTTGAGGCTCTCACCAAGGATCCTGGCCAAGAAATGGAAACTAGCTGGCAATGACGACGGACGAGAAAGATACAGAAGGGGGTGACATTGAAGCCCAATAGCGTTTTGACAAAGCTTCACACTACTCATGACATGCGGACTTTTGCCGTTCAAGAGTCTATTCATGTACATGGCGATGCGAACTGCCATTGTGGGTGGAGGAGACTGACGGTTTTTCACTTGACGGCGGATGGTTTGGAACTGATCATCGGCCGGGCGCCGCTTGGCTGGAGTATCGACGCTTTGAATAAACAACTTGTTCAGCATCCTAAGGAGACTGTGTCCGATCTCTATGGTCGATTCAACGATGCTCTTGGACATCCTCTAGCAACCGTGGCAAGGGATAGCCCTTTCACACTTTCACAACAATCGCAATTGTGAGAACTATCGACGACATGACAGTACTTTCTTTTCCTCTATGTTTTCTTCACGTCCTCACTACTCCCGTCTTATGTTCCATCTTTTGCCTTTCCGTTTCTTGCTTATATCTCTCTTTGGTTCGGATTCCGGGTTTCCTTCTTTCTTCCGTGTTTTGATCTACGCTTTTGTATGTAGTGTAGCCTGTGGCTTTCTTTTCGGTTCTCTCTGCCTCTGCGGCTATCTTGTTGGCACCGGTGCAAGTTTTCTTACACACTAAGAGGTTTGGGGCGGTGTCTGGGTATGTAGATAACCAAAATATTAATTGGTTGAAGCAATGATTTGTGCAATGGCCGTAAATGTTGTGGCATACAAGAAAGTGTTAGGGTTCACACACCCTTGGTTGCGAGCACACTCCATTTATCCCTGTCAATGTATATATCGGGGTTCTGTGCTTAGTAACTTGGTACAAATATGTGATTGTGATTGTCATGCTTGTTTGAGAATATTCTTCTCTCTTGAGCGTGAATATATTCCACTATCGCCGTTAATACTATCCCTTGTATCGTGATCAAGCCACAACAGAAAGTCCTTGGATATTTTATCAAAAAGGTTAGGATAATAAAAACACGTGAACGGTAATCAAAGGAAAGAAGTGAATACTGTCCCAAGTTGAATGTATTGCGTGTTCCGGTCGCGATGCCACGAAGACTAACCCTAACGACATTCTTGCATGGCGTCAACCCTGGATCCATGACGTCATGGCATCGATCCACACGATGGCAACTCGAACAGTGACGTTGGTGATCTTTTGATTGCAAGCAGATCAGATGTGCGTTGTCTTCCACGATTTTTACGCAGATTTTTGCCCCTGTATTAGGGTCTTCTTGACACTTGTTTCTCCCTCATATGTTACGTATTTTCCTTGGATTGGCTGGTCTGACAAGCTGGGCGGGTTAGCTACTTTCAGAGAAGCAGTATTTCAGACAACCAAATGAATAAATTATTCTCACCGAATTCAAATTACCATCATATCTTGCCTGGCATACATAGTATAGTGCCACAAAAAGTGAGTAGCCCTATCACTGACTTGCGTATACCCCACTTTGTATGTTAGCCCACATAAGCATGCTTACGAAGGATTCTTAAGGTAATATCTCGAAACCACGTAGTGTGTGACTATCCGTAACCTTTGGTTGCATTGGATGAGGGGCAAAAATAATATGGAACTTCTTCAAGAGCGGGGTAAAGCCACAATGGCTCAAGCATGAAGACCTGAAGGTATCTTGTGTTAATATATTTTCAGATGGGCAACAGGATATCTTGTCCAAACGTCCTGGGCTTTACGCGGTAGCGTTCTAAACTAATCGGCAGAGCAAAATATCGTCAACATGGTGTTTACACGATTCCCTGATCTTTTGCCACCGGGGCAGGAATCTATTGGCTTTATGAGTAGAGATCAAGGTGTAGCATATTGTAAGTACGCCCAGAAGTATTTGATAATTCCAGAGTGTCAAGCATCAAGCTTGACAATGATGGTGTTGCTTTATAGACAGTCTTTTGTAAAACGCTAGATGCTGACTACATATAGGGATGAATGAAAACTTTGACCCCATAATAGATACGAAAATAATTCTGGATGAAACCGGAAGCCCGACAGAAAACGAATACCTGTTCACTCATAGGAGGATCATTCGGGCCGGGTGTCCTAGTACAACATTCAAGATACGTGGGCCAGTTGGTCCTTTTTCATACACCCATCAACTATTGACGCAAAATGACGCACAAATCCGAATTGTTACACTTCTACCCGGCAAGGGGTTGGACCCGTTACGATGCGCTATGTCTGTACACAAATTTCCATCAGAGATAGGCAAGTATACTTGTCTATCGTATGTCTGGGGCGCCAAGACAGGCACATATCCTATGTATCTGGATTCTGGGATTATCGGGATCACTAAGAATCTGATGGCGGCTTTATGGCACATACGTCATAAACGAAAGCCAATTCGCCTGTGGGTTGACGCTTTGTGTATCAATCAGGAGGATGACCAGGAAAAGGGTCAACAGGTCCAGATGATGGGCTCGGTTTTTGAGAAAGCAGATCGGCTCATTTCGTGGCTGGGTTCGGCTCAATCGGATGTCGCCCACATTTCACGAGATCTGAAGCGTCTCTTCCAAGCCTCATTGGATTGGGACAAAGACCAAGAGACCCGTCGTCGGTTGGTGACGGCACTCACAAAGGTCAACTGGATAAACCTGCGACCAATCTTTGACAGTGCCTATTGGACTCGCGCATGGATTGTTCAAGAGGTTGCCGTCCGTGAAGAATATCGTGCACTATACCCGTTGTTGGACAACAAATTAGACAAGCTTCGATATCCAATGACAAGACGACACTCGCAATGGCCCAGAATAAGGGGATTTACTGCAGATTATCTGCTATATGGCCCATGCAAGATTTCACTGTGGTGTGTTCTAGTCATAACAAAAGCGATAGCAAGGAGCCCATACGATCCGAAGGTTATAGAAATATCTGAGTTGTTGCCGAATGTTGGGGGCTTTAACAAGACTCTCTTCTGTGCCGGCCCGGGGGTATTCTGTCATATTGTTTGGCCATTTTCAGAACCATTGATGTTACAGCTGGAACAATGCTCGGCCGAAACTATGGACTTTGCCGCCGCTTATGACAGCTCTTGTACACACCTCCAGGTGGGGATAAATCGCGACCGCCTATTTTCTCTTGCTGGACTCTACAAACATCTCGAAATAGCAGTCGACTACGACAAGCCTGATACGGAGGTGGTCCTAGATATCGCAGAAAAAATAGTGTCGTCTATAAAAACAAGACATACTAGTTATCCACTACCGTGGGAGAATCACGGATTACGGCCGGCTCCAGATGGTCAACTACATGCAGCGGATACTTTGGTGTCTTGGGTTGCGTACGGCGGATCTATCATATTTCCCTCAAAGGTCTATTCTGGGTTCTTTATTGATCTTTTAGAGCCATCATTCGAGGAGAGAAGGGCTGACACATTCGAAAATACAACATTTACTCGTGGTCTGGGATGGGGAAAGCTATATACTCAGTGTATGTACCGAGCTAAAGTCGTCAAACTATTCGAAAAAGACGACCACAGGGAGTTGAGAAAAGCAATGGCCGCGCGTTTTGGCGGAAACCAGCTTGACGATGAAGAGAGAGACTTCTTACTTCAATGGTTAGATCACAGACTACCTCTCCATGAGAGCGTCAAGGAGAATTTGAAACAGTACTGGGACATGGACAGATACGGGGATGATGAAATTGAAGAAAGTCTCGTTGAAATCCTGTGGTGGATGCAACAAGATGGCCATAACTTTGGCGTTTTATCGGATGGGAATCTATTTGTGGGTTGTTCATACTGTCAAGTTGGCGATGAAGTGGTTTTGGCTGAGGGTGCCCATCACGCATTCATAGTTCGAAATACAAACCCAAAAGGTGAGGTTCTGTACGTCGAAATCGCTCTCTTGGTGGGTATACCTCAGGCCAAATTCATTACCGAAAGTAGAGAGGACCTTATAATAGTGTAACATATCAGAATCTATTCGCTGGATAGTTAGGATCAAAATATATAGTCATGTTTCATACAAGCTGGAATTGTGCATGATCCGACAATGGAACTGTTAGGTTACTACTACAGGTCTTTCAAGTTGCTCTACTATAGACGCTAAGCACTTGGAGCGTGAGCGCAGTGACCGTGACGCCTGGATAGAGATAGAAAATGAGTGTATCATACCTAAAGTATAGTATCAAAGGATTCACCTGGCTAGCCGCAGTAGATCTATTTACTAAAGGATTCAGGAGTCGATACGAAGACTACACCGTGCCGTTACCGTTTGGCACTTATCAGTCACAATCATGGGTATCATTCAAAGTTTCGTGAGTGATATGAATAGCCATAGTCACGGAACTTCCATTGTCGTGGCGGGGAAAGTCATATTTAATGGCGCATTACGGGCTTTTATATCTTCCCAAACGGTTTGTCTGAAATGTGAAACCTTGTGTTACGTTTGGAACGGGCTTAAGCTTATGGACGTCATGTTCAAGGTAACGGAACGTTGACCATGTGTTACGGGGTTACAAAAATCATCCTAGTAGCCAGCCAAGTATTTTATGACAAATTCTTTGCATCATGGTTGCAATTCATAACGCGAAACGCTCTTATTTTTTGCAGCGTGCAGAGAAGACTCCTCGCCTAGCTTAACAAGAGTTGCCAAACATTGTAGCTATTGTTCAGTGGATTTCAATTTGGGGATGGTCCTCCGCACATTCTGTGAATCGCCATCTCACGCACATACGTATTGTTTGGTCCCGGTGATTTGGCAACATATTAGGACTACCTCGATCTAAACAAAACCGTGGATCAAACAGTTCAGCTGTACAAAAGTACCTTTTTCACCCGTCCATTATACATTCGGTGACGAAAGTGGAAGCAATCTTTATCAATCTTGATTGGTTGCTGTGTATCAGCAGATTGCGATTGTCGGGCAGCTTCGTAGTTGGAACACTGAGCCTGATGCCACGGCATGATAAAACATGTATACAACTTTCCATTTTCAAATGGTGTAGGCTCAAAACACTAACTACACTGTCGGACTGACTTACATAGATAGTTTGCGAAACTGGGGATATGACGATAGTCGTAATGGCGAGTTTATGGGTTGGTGAGAGTTGTATTGATTCCAGCGTCTGTCTTCACTTGTTCAGTATATAACGAGTTATTTAAAGACACGTCGGAGCAAAGAGACACCCAGAAGAGAGCTTCACCATGACAATTACTGGGAAGACATATCGTCACGTGATCCTATACTTGTCGAGATTCTTATGACGTCATCAAGCCCAACACCCCTGTCCACATGTTTAACCTAATCCTTTCCAGCAAAGCGGCAAAGTTAAGCGCTCTTCAAATTCTCACACCATGCCACGGAGTCCACCCCGATTGCGGAGGTACCCCAATTGACTTAGAGTCCACCACTTCCAAAGAGACTGCCCACGATTATGTTTTGCCCACACTCAACGAAGAACATAAGGTCCCTATCCCCATTGAGGCCGACTCCCTCTTATCTCTTCCCGCAGACGTCTTACTATCTGAGGAACCCTTGAGCGACGAGATCATCCAACCCCGATCTCCCCGCAGCCAGACAGCATACAAGAACACACAACTTCACGAGAGCTGCACACCCACTGCTACCCAACCGCCAAGCGTAGTCCTCGGCAGTGTAGAAAAGCTCTCCATGGGGGGTGACTTCTAGGTAGCCGTGATTGTGATGGCCAACAGCTACGGACTCAGCGTCTCTACTGAGGAGACACCTCTGAGCCCTGATAGTATCCCCACCCTCTCTCAAACGCCCTCCACGGCCGTAGCCAGTAAATCAAAGGCCCGGACCGCTAAGGCCAACACTAGACCTACCCCCACCGAACCGGCCACGCCTGCCGAGACCGTCAAGTCTCAGAACGTCAACA